>JAPMOR010042293.1:0-21543 GCA_026543865.1 Argiope aurantia
AGTTTGCCTAGGAATCTTGACATCTTACGCTAAATTTTATCTTTTTTCTTTAAGATTAGGGGGTTTCGCCCCTTTCTCGCTTTCGCTCCCCAATCTCTATGTTGTCCAATATTATATCCGATATTCATCAGTTAGAGTTAGCAAGTTTTTAAACTCTATCAGCCATTCATACATTTTCCGATCGGCCTACTTCCAATTCAGAACTCAAATCCCCACAATACTGATATAATATATAATTAAATATTGATTCAATTTTTCATCTTTTGCCGCCAACGCAGCAATTTCACGACCAGTTTTTCTTTTCAAATTAGCAGATTCTCGCAAGGTCTTTCTTCGGCTTTTTTCTTCATCTGATATCGTTGGATGGCCTATAACTATTAAAAAAAAAACAATGCAGAGTTAGCACGTGCATTGCTTAGGCATTAAGAACAATTGCTAGCTGAAAGACGAAAAATTTCCATTGCTCTAAAAAGGTAAATAAACCGGAAAACTATTCAATAGTGGTGCCACAAATGGCGCATCTAAAAGAGGAATTAACAAATAATATTTTTTAAACTCAGCTGCTGTTAATTTAGTGTTAATTAAATCTTTACTTTTTCTTTTTCTTTACCATTTCACCTTTAAGTGTAATATATATATACTTACATCATCATCATAATAATTTTCATTAAATATTTCAAACAATACTGGCAAAACCAATCTCGAAATGTCATCTCATTATCTACCAATCACAAAGCGAATCAAATACAATTTTTATATATAACTATTTTTTATATAGTAGGATATACACACAAGGATTTTAATAGAGTAATTCCGCAAGTATTGTATAAAAGTAATGATCTATTAAAATCCAAAAGAGTCACTGATTTCTATATATAAAAAAAATTGAAAACTAAAAGCTCAAAAGCTAAATGTTTTAAGAATCGTAATCTCCACACGCTTTTTTTTTTCTTAATTTTTAGTATGATCGACTTTTGTATAAATAAAATTAGATAAAAACTCTTGAAAACTTTTCAACATAGAAAGAGCTGACAAAAATCTGGACTGTTTCATTAATGTGGCAAGTCTAATTTCAGATAGATTCATTTATGAGCTCACTTGTCCGCAGCATGCCCATATACGATTTCATTCATTTCGGCATTTAATTGCCATTTAAATTGATTATTATATTATTTCGAATGAACTGACAGCCGACATTCTTGCACTGATCAATGCCCGTTTTATTCTCTGAAAGTCAAATAAGTTCGAATTCATTGGCGTGGGTGGTCTTGGTTGGAAGGTGATACATCATATGTCAATCCGTCCACCTCTAGCGACCTCCAACGGGGAAAATTATCCATTTCACGGCTAAGTATAGCTTAACCCTTTCCCAATAATCCTCTTCCTTTTCACAAATGGATTTGAAAGCTAAAAATACCCGAAAATCCATTCGTTTGGTTTAGATACTGCCTGCATTTCAAATCACTTTTGTGACACAAAAGATGTTTTCAGAAGGACATGTCTTCATGGCCTGATCCATTGCGAGGTATTTTAGTCAGTAATCAATTTACCACATGAATGAAGGGTCTTAAAATTCCTGTGTTATAAAAGTAGATTTTTCCAGGAAATTCTCTCATTTAAAAGTAATAGAATGTTCAATCATTTTTAAGTTGAAATGTGAACCTATCATTTCAGGGTCTTGGCCATGGATTATATGGGTATACTAGAAATGTAATTCTATGAATGGATTTTTTCTTTCTTTCTTGTTATTCATAGTATTCAGAAGAATTAGGTATTCCAACGTAAGCGTCTTGCATTTTTTTTTCTTTCCATTTAAAACATGCGCCCCGACGCAGCTGTGTACAAAATGAAATGAGTAACCATAAAATATTTGTTTTATCAAAAAAATACAATATATTTATTATATTATTGGTTAAAACTATATATTATATCGTTCGAAAAATTCTTAATAAAATTTGATAAAGGATGTCAAATATACAATACAAAAATCTAAAAAATTTATAGCTTAATTGTTAATATTTAAACGTGATAATGATCTGAAAACGATTGATTTATTCCTGAAAAGGCAATTTTAAAAAATGCGATAATTTTTACTGAAATTTTCTTTTAATAAACATTTTTAATTGTCCTACGCATAAACATAAAGCATAATTTTAATCCACAGGCTAAAAAACATGAACAGTTTTTATATTTAATTTTACTGTACTGAGTGGCGATGTATTACGACTCTTTGAATGGAGAACAAAGTCTGAAATAATTGCTTCTTTTTCAACTTAATTATTTAAATAAATGAAGAAAACAAAACAGTTAAGCTATTAATTAAAGATAAAATCTAAAATTTCGGACGGGTTTTATTAATCTTTGAATAAATTCATTACTGTTTGCCAAAATGGAAGAAATTTTATCTTTTAGAAATTTTATCTTTATGCCATTGTTTTTCTTACTAGCTTAACTTTTTTTTTTCATCTTCTTATAACTTCCATTATTTAGAAGACAATACATAAGATAAGCATCTATAATTGCTAACCAATTAGATTTTTTTAAAAATAGCGAGAATATGATAACGGATAGTGTAAATATTATTTATAATATTCATTATGTTTTAGATTTTACATTGCATAAAATAATAGACTCATAATTGTTATTTTTCGATCTGGCTATTATTAAAGCTGATAATTCTTATAATACTTGGAGAATTAATTTAAAAATTCACTTTTATATCCTAGATATCATAAGAAGCTTAGTTCGGTTTCAATAGTTTTGTTTTGCTATAACTATGATTTTATGTTGTTTCTTATGGCACTTATAGACAAGCCCACTGACGAGACCAGTGAAATGATTTTATGATTAGGATATATTATTTTTTTTATTAAAGACTCAATTTTTTTCAATTATAATTGATTTCTGTTTGTTTGTATTTCGTATTGCTTCTAAGATTTATAATATGTCATTTCAATTGCTAATTGCTGGAGAGATTATATTATTTAGCATATGCTTTTAAAGAAGCAATGGGAATGTTCTCTTCTCGACTTTATTTTCTCATATACTTGCATCTTTAAAGCATCGAGAATGCATTTTGAGTATCTTCTCTTTGATTTGGCATTATGGAATTTGATATTATTTGGATTTTACATTTCATGCCTAACATCATCATTCTAACTTATTGCGCTTTAGAGTTATTGTGAGCAAGACACACAGACCAAACCAACATATTTCTAAAATTGGTTGATTGTTTTGGAGAATCAAGAAGCTCTGAAATGTGGCGATTCGTTGTTATCTTTATATATATATGGAATATAGGAATACTTCTATACCAGGCACATGGGGAAATAATAAAAAATAAAATAAAGAGAATTCTGCATTATTTCAGTTTGATGCGGAGTTTGGAGTCAAGAAAGAAAAGCATTTTATAGTTAAAACCGTGGTTTTTTTTTAAACCTTTCCCTTTTTTTCGAACTTTTCACTTCCATTCAATTCACTACTAAAAGAAAGTTCATGTAAACATATTTCTTCGCTAATATTCTAATAGAATAAATTCTTTACATACAACACGCGATCAGAAGAATTTAGACCATGCATAAATTTAAGGACACCCATAAAGAACTGCGTAAGCAGTACATAAAGGAAACCATAAAAGAAAAAAAAAAAAGAAAAAAAATCTCCATCAATTCGTCTCGCCACACGATGCACTTTGTCCTCCCTTCATGGAGACTGCAAAACTGCTCTTTTTAAAAGTTTAAGTGGACAACAAAGAATTCGATAGACAGGGGATTCCAAAAAGAGAAAAAAGGAATAATAGAACTTTTTCCAACCGATTGGCTTGTGGCTAAAAAAGTCATCACCCGTCAACAACAACACGCTAAAGAGTGGGGAAAACACATCTCTCCACACCCTATGTACAAAATAACCCCCTAATTTGCAGCGAACATGCCTCGCCACAATGGAGTGCCACCCCGCAGGAAAGACGATTTGCTGGCAGTGAACAGCGGATTCCCGTTGTAATTCTTCGACCACACATGTTGCTGCTGCATAGAACCTATTCTTCGGGCACCCCCGAAGATCGTGCTCAAAAGCCCATGCACAAAGATATTCTCTGTACTTTTTGAGTCACCCATCCCTCGGCGTACCACGTCAGTACGTCACGAGTTGGGCTTTGCATTCGAATTAAGAGTACACACGGGATTATTACGGGTTCTTTTGTGCGTTTCCATGTAGGGGGAGACGTCTGAAAGGGAAAATTGTTACGTTTCGCAATCGCCCTGCAGCGAAGTTGCTCTTTATGAGGTTTTAATGTTGTTGGTTTGCCGTTTCTGTTACTCATTCTTGAATTATCAGTTTTTTTTTTCTCTGTCTGTGTATGTAGCTAAATCATAGTAAATATATTGTCTTCAATATCTCTTACTCACAAAACGGAGACAAAAAATAGTTTAAATAAGTTCTGAAGGAACGATATTTGAATTGCATCATTTACTTGGCACAGAACTAGCTAGGAAGGAATCAGAATGCCAGAATTTGGGGAACTTGCTATGTTTAGTCATATACTTTTACTGTATTTGCCGTTTAATCAATGAACGGAAGACGATTCTAAGAAGCAAAAAAGAGGTTTCAAAATTTTCAATCAAGATGCTAAGGATTGCTATCGAATAAAAGCGATGCAACTTGGATGGTAAGATATTCGCTTACAGACAGACTGGATTGTCAAGCTTCGATCTTGTATTAGTGTTTTTCTTTTTCAAAATAATTTTTGAAGGAAATAATTTAAAATAAATTTAATAATTTACAAAAGTTTGTCATTAAAATGTTAATAATTTTTATTCATAAAATAACTGCATACCTATAGTTGCTTTATGGTTGAAATGTGATTTTAAAATAATAAATGATTATAAATATAACTTAGATGGTAATAATAACTACAATTACTCACATTATGAAATCGTGTAAGTATTTTGTGCTATAATATCACTATTTCTAAGTTACATATTTTGAGAACAACAGATTTCAAGCCATATTCGTAAATATTATTGTTATACATCAAAGAAAGTAGAATCTAATGCAGAGGGAGTTACAAAAAAAAATATTATTTATGTGTTCTATTAGTAAATTTATTGCACTGCCATTATTTCATTGTTGCAAAGAAATGTTCGCCTACTTTTACCAGTTGTTAATGTCAGCTTCTATGCTGCCGCATTCCTTATACAGCACAAAATTGCATAAAATGCTCTTCGAACGTTTCAAAACTAAATATATCAGTTAAGCTCTGGTTCATAAATTGAAAAAATGAAAGTGAATTCATATAAATGTACATATCTTTAGTCTACTTAAAAAGTTGAATGCCATTTTTAACCCTATCAGAATTTTCGACTATCCTTTCACCTTTATAAAGAAATACAATTACAGCGGAATTTCCGTTAACCAGGGCAGAACTCATCAGAATAACTGAATATCTGGTTAATTGAACAATTGATAAGAAATACAGGTTGTTTCATAGAATTTCTTTGTTTATAATAGATTAATTTAATACTAAAAATAAAGCAGCTGTCTAGGGCCGCTGGACTGAAAAAGATTCCGTGAGTTAATTAAAAAATATATTAATAGCCAAGTTGTAAAATAAAATTTTAAAAAGTTTTGAATTATAAAATATTAGGATGATAGCGTGTATAAAACGTCGAAATATAGAAACCATAACCGTGACTTGTTATCGACTGACATTAAGAAAAACCTTTTTATGATAATTAAGAATTAAGAAAATTTTTTAAGAATACTCCAGATTCACAACGAATTATTGCAAATGCCAATATAGGATCCAGGAGTTCCAAGGGCACTAAAAAAGTTCCCGACTTTATGGTGTAACATTCTCCGTTTCCCAGTACTGATGAGACATTTACAGCCAGCTATGTCGTCGCTGTTACTTACTAAACTCCTCGAGATAGCCAGATGGTGGATCTTTTCACCTGGGTGGTCTCGCATATCTTCATTAACAACTACAGTGAAAGACCACATGTGGGAATTCCTCGTCCAAGAGATATTGTGAGTACCTTCAAAGAGAAAGGGGTGTGCAAACATCTGGATGCTAAATGTTTTTCATTATGAAAGGACTATGATAACTCCGTGTTCCAGATTAGTCAGTTATGAAAGGTGCATCACACAAAGGACCTTCCCACGACCGATTGGCTCCGCTGAGAGAGCATATTGCTGAACCCCGATTGGCCGAAAGAGAGCTCAAATGACCAACGTAAATTAAGAGGCGGAGATTGTCGCCGAAATAAAGTGCGGAGATTTCTTTTTATGAAAGGAGAAGAAACGAATTGCAGGCAGACTGTTGGACTACGCCCACGAGTTCAGAGTCCGGAGAACTACTCCTGGAGTGGTCTTGTTGACTAACAACCTGTGAGTTCCCTGTGGTGTCGTTTCTCCGTATTGATGGAGAACTGAGTTTCAAGAAAACCTTCGACTTCGACTGTTGTGTCTCCTACTACAGGTGTAAATAACTATTTATTCAACCAAGATTAGAACAAGTTGTTCTTTTGTATATATAGGGCAGTGAAATAAAGAATTTTCTGGAAATTCTGCTTCGTTATTTGATCAGTCTAGATCAAAACATTACAATGGAATGAAATCATTAAAATTTTCTTGGCTCTCAAACGTTGCCATGATAGAACACAGTCATTGCGAGTTTAAACTCCTTCTTTCACTGTTTTTTTGTTTCTTTGCTAACCTATCAAGAGCTATGGTGAACAATTCTAATTTTTTTTTTTCTGAGAGCCTTAATTAATTTTTTGATTTTCATTGATTCATTTCAAAAAGTCGCATTATGAGGTCCGAATCTAACTATATTTCATTTTTGCTAAAATCAAAACTAATGCAATGACTCTTCATATTGCACTCATATTGATGCAGTGAAAGAAACAACCTTAGGAAATTTTAAATGAGTTGTTTAAGAAAATGATTTTTTTTTTCATTAGAAAAGACTCATCAATGAACATTTTATGGTTTCTTTTCTCTTTCTTAAAAAAAAAAAAATTCAACATGCTGAATTGCTTTCAAGATGAAGTTAAGTGTTTTTAATTTGATAGACATTCTTGCATGAAAATTATAATTTATCTTTTGATAAAAAAGTAGAGATCTCATTGCATAATTTGATAGTCACTCTTCTCATTAATAGAAGCAATAATCATATAACCTTAAAATCAGTGTGCATGTAAAGTGTCAAAACAATATCCTGAAATGCTCAGAGAGAATTTTAAATAGAAAAGAAAACAAATAAATTGTCCATATAAAACTAATTTTCATTTTAGAAAAGAAAAAATAATAATAAAATTTATTTAAATTTCATAATTTTGTTTAAATAAACTATCTATTAAAAATAAAATTCTATTAAAACTTTTTAAAAAGTGATGCACATTTCCATCATTAAATATATGCCGACTTTTATAATTGCAGATCAAATTATCTGATCTGTAGAACGCCGACACACACGAATTCATTCATTTTTATAATTAGTAGAAATAGATGAACGAATGCAATGAAACAAATATTCCTTTTCTAAAAATTTGAATCCTCAATTTAGAATACAGATTTAAAAATCAATTACTCACATGCTCTTTTCTTTGAAAGAATACCATCGATTGAATGTTTATGTCCACCGGAACCCTTCTGAGCACTATCCAGTTCATCTTTGCCAAGCTTCGTCTGCCCCAGCATTCTATTGTAGGCAGACGAGTCTTTCGACAGTCTATCTCGCCCCTCCCAATTGAAGAGGCTCGAACTGTCTCTTTTGCAATCGTCCTTGTGTTCTTGATCGCTAGATGCTCCCTTGGGTCTATTGCCACCAATAACTCCCGGTCGAATGCTGCCCGTTTCCTGAAAAAAAAAAAAAAAAAATCAATTATCTGAGTACTTTGAATTGAGTAAACTGAAATAAATTGTAAAAATTCATTCTCCCCCCCTCATATAATTCTTAGCAGCAAAAGGTTATAAACTTTGAAAGTACGAATTCCCTAAATTTGATCAAATTTAAAATGCATTTTAGTTAAAATTCATTCATTTTACAAAATATTTAAAGATTTTTATTTTCTCAAAATATACTCAGTAAAATAATATTTAAACATCTTTGAAGGGATTGACTAAAATGACCTATAAATGAAAAAACACGTATTATAAGAAAGTTAATAAATAATGATTGTTACAAACTGCATTGATTATACTCATTTAAAAGTAACTAATCGCATTCGGAGATAGTATTTATCGTCACATCAGTCAACTCGGAAGAGCTAATCTTTAATAATAAACATGCAGCATTTTAACTGGTAAGTTATAAACGCAGAATGGTGAAATCAAAATTGGTCCAATTGTTAAGGACGGATACTCTGCCAGACTTTTATTTTCAGTTATATTTCGAAAGTTTAAGGCGGCGATGAAAGGGAAGAGAATTATTGATGATGTATGTAAGGATAAAGAACTTTTATATTAAGTAAAAAAATTCGAAATTGGTAGAGTGCTTGGAGTTTAGAATGTGGCTGTTTTCTTTTTCTGAATATTTTAAATGCATAGGTCAGTTTAAAGTTTGTAAAGATATTATGTTATTGCATGTATTAGAAAAAATTAATTTTTAAAATAAAAAAAATATATAAAAGGGTTAAAAATCATACCTTTATTGCAGGCTCTTTATACATATTATATATTATGTCTTATTATAACAAAAACAATGGTAATTTAAATTAAAGTTGGTCAGAAGACATAGAGCATTCTGATTGGTTAGTAGAGACGGCTAATTGACAAATAAAATTAGCGAAATTGGTTCATTTGTTAAGGTTTCATTTCGCAATATATCTCGAAATTTTAGTGCGGTGAGGAAGAGGCAAATACTGATGACGCATCTTGGGATTAAAAACATTCAAATGGAAGAAAAACTTTCGAACTCAGCTCAGCAGTTGTGGTTGCAGAACTCTATCGCAGTTTTCTCCCATAAAAATGTACAATATTTATTTAAAACATCTCGCGAAAAAGATAGAGTAGTGAACAATCAATTATCGTTGATGAGCATTTATAGGAAACAAAAACAAGTGAGATCAGCCAGCGATTGGAAACTGAATCTTTGGATTTCATGGTTATTTTAACCATATAAATATTGCCGCATTGAAGAAAGATTGTCGAATCTCCATGGCCGAATGGTCATGGCACTGGTCTTGTGATCAAGAGACTTGGGTTCGAATCCCGTTAGAGACACTGAGATTAATGGTATATGTAAATACTTAATTCCTTTTTTTCATGTTCCAGAAGATACTGGACATTTCTTTCGTTTACCAGACAAGTGTTCTGGACTTTTCTTACTGTCTCCAGAAGAGTATTCTGGAACTTTCTCTGCTTATATAAAAGCAGAAGATTTGACAGTTACTGTATCCTCAGTTCTGAGTTGAGTTAGTAAATTGGTTTAGCTCTACCTCTTGTGTGTGTTATTGAGTTCTATACGGCAGTTCTACGTGACAATATTATTATTATTATTATTTATTTGAACTTATATATAGTCACATTTTATTTTGTTATTTATTTATTTATTTCCACCTTTTCAAGAATGAAAAATTATTAAACTCATATAAAGTTTATTTTTAGTATTTGCTGAATTTTAAGTATTGAATTTATTACTAGGATTTATTGAAACTGGAGGAAATTTCTCAGTTTGATACATCAGAACTTTCAAGGAATAATGCATCAATCTGATGCGTTTTATCCAGTTTAGCTGGAAATTTGACGCGTATGGAATAACAAGTTAGCCTTGCCATTACAGAAAGCTTAAAGATGAAGATACATACCTGATAGCGGTTGAGAATCTTGGAGACGCATCCGTGTGAAACCCGGAGTTGGCGACTGATGACGCAAGGGCGGACTCCAGCTGCGGCCATCTCGACGATTTTGAGCCTAACATGGTTGGGAAGGGGTCGTCCGTTTATGAACACACCACCGAGCTGATTCACGCGGCCTTGACCTATTAAAAAGAGGAAACATAAATAATTTCGAATTTTTTAAATTTTAAATAATATAAATTGAATAAAATATCACTGAAAAAATGTATTCTGCTTTCTTTCTTCAAAGCCACTTTCGGATATAATTAAACACTCAAAAGAATAAATTTACATAGCAAAGTTTTTTAAAATTTTCACATTCGGGATACCTCTATAGATTTAAAAGATTTTTTTTTTAAATTTCTTATATTTAGCAGAAAAGTTTTTACATGCCTCTAATATGCATTTTCACAGGGAAAAAAAAAAGAATAAATTTGGGCATTAATTGATGAACATTGAAAAGAAATACTTTAACCCTTAATGACCTAGAGTATCAATTTTGATACCAATATTTTAAACCGAATGTTCACATTACTATTAGTTTTTTTTTATAGGTTGGCTGTACGTATTTTACTGTAGTATAATATTCTTTCCAACGAAATTAAAAAAAAAAAAAATCAAATTTTCCCTTTATCTAGACCCTCAAGCAAACACAGTAATATTAAAAATAAATCACTTTCGTAAATCAGGCTACTAAGGGTTAAATACCATTGTTTGATAAATGAATATGAGAAACCTTAGCAAATATAATTTTCTGACTATCAACTTTAAGTTATAATTTTCTGATAACTAGTTTTAATTCTTTAAGCACCCTATTGCTTTATATAGTAGTTAAAATTACAATAATTAATAATTAATCGCCTTTAGTGACCATTTGTTTGTCTACCATTTTTATAGTATTAATTCAGTCATTCTCAACCAACTGCGATTGCTTACATTTTATCATAAATTTATATCATATTTGATTCTATTTTATCATATATATCTATACTATTAAAATACTATTTTAAGCTTTACTTTTGAAATAAATACAGAACATTTTGAAATAACATAAAGCATCTCATGAGCTATAACTTTCGTTTCACATACAAAATTACGAAGTCAATTGGTAAATAATAATGATGAAATCTGCTCTGAAGGCTCTTTCAAAGTTTTATTTCACGATATCTCTAAAAAATAGAGGGGTGTTGGGGGGCAAAACATTAAATTAGTGCTTAAGGCTCAGGACTACCGTCCTTAGAAAAAGTATAATGAAGCAGTATTTTGAGATTCTTCCAAAAATTTATAATATTGGAAGGCAATCAAACATTTGATTTCATATCTAGAAATCACGAGCTTTCATATAAGATGAAAATTGGCGAAGTCGACCCAATGATTAGTGCTAAGAGAACCAGTTTATTAGTTTAAATACAAAAGTTACGAGTTGGAAATTATGAGAAAATGATCAGAAAGTTTTAGAGTCTCTAAGAAAACAAAATCGTCTGATGAAGTGCTCGTCTGCTTTCAACAGAAATGAGTTAAACCTGTTCCAAAAACGCTAATGAAATACTTCAAATGAAGATAGCCTTTAAAAAAATAATTTTATTTAGTAAAATGCATTATCTAAAAAGATGCAACCCCAATTTAATTAAGGATGCTTTTGAACTGAATACCATTTTCACTTTTAAACACACGAAGAGAAATGTTTCCATCCAAAAATTTGATATCGAGATTTTGTTGGACCTCCACATTTTAGAGTTTGAATCCGGAGAATAAAATTTGGAATTGTGTCTGTCTGACTATTTGTAAGCAGAATGCCTCAAAAATTGAACAAATTGTAAAATGAAATTCGGTATGTGGTCTTTTACTATCGGAGTTTAAATCCGAATGAATTTAATGGATTGTCTTGGTCTACTTATACATGTATAGATAAATGCGACAACTAAAAACGCTGAAAGTTAGAAGAATAAATTTTATTATTTGATTTTCATACTAAAACTGTGGATGTGCTTCAAATGTTGGATCCAATCGGTAAAAAGAAAATGCGTAGTATATTCTCTTTAATATATTACAGAGTTAAACACAAAACACAACAAACTTCGCAAATGCAGCAAGAAGTTATCATGTACTACTAACTACAAGATAAACATCCTACTATGTCATTTATTTTTCTTTGCAAAGCTTCATAATGTGAATCTGCTTCTTAAAGATATAAATCTTACATAGCTAAGGTATTCGATTGAAAAAAAGTTTGCGATGCCCCAATTTAAATTTTAAACTTCTAATTTCTATTTTATTTCTAGGATTAGTAAAAAAGAAAATTTGGATGAAACAGCTAAAAATGGAATTGTAAAAAAGTGATGAGGAATTTTGTTTCTTAAATTATTTGAAAATTAATGTTTATTCCAGTTTAATATAATTCACCACATACCAGGAATTTTGGAATAGGTCACTATCAAAGTCATTCAAATTTTTCCGATGCCATTTGGATGACATCTCTATTATTAATAATAGAGAATAATTGAGTATAAGCGCATGTCTATCTTATGGCACAACGAATCAAATCTTTTGATTTAAAAACTACTAAATCGTCTACAAATAAACTTTGGATTGTAAAAATATACACCTCGGAGTGATTTTTAATAAAAATTTAATCAATTAACCCCTTCTAGGGCCGTGGGAAGTATGCTTCCCACCAAATTAATCAATCTTTGTACGAAATTATGTAGGTTGGCATAAGTTCTGACAAATTTTTTTAGTAAGTCAGAAACTGAGATGCTTAGATGCATCTTAGCTAGTGCCATAATAAAGATTCATTAGGGTCAAGAAAACAAGGGAAAAATACCAACAATTGAAAAAAAAGAAAAAGAAAGAAATGAATTAGTTGAAGAAAAGTAATAATCTATACATTTACGTAATGTTCAAGAAAAATAAATTTTTCTTCTCTGTGTAAAAAATAATAAATGACAACTTGTAACTCATGCTTCTGGCAATTATTTTACAAATTTTTATTTTTTTTAAACATGATAACTAAAAATTTTCTTAAAATATCTGAATTGAAACTAAGCATATAGTGCATTAAATATTACAAAGTGTTTTTAAAACTGTGGAGCAAGCTTCAAAGGTGGAATACAATGCGGAATACAATTTGTAAATACAGTAGTTGTTGATTAATATGATCAATTAAAATCCCGTGAATTTTAATAAAGTTAACTGATTGATACCAAGAACCGAATTGGGTAAAATAAACTATATTTTTATTACGTCAAGAAAGGGGGTAACAGCCATTGTTGTTATAAATCCCAATATCCTAAGTCTTTCAAGTACAGGAAGGAAAAATAAACCTTGCCTTAGGATTACCAATTATTTATTAAAAAAAAATTAAATATTAATTATTATTTATCTATAATTATTCTTTAAAAATCCACTCACATATTATTCGCATCATTTAAAAAAATTGTTAAACGATGATGCATGAAGCGATTCAAAATATCAAACGATTAATCCATTTCGGCATTCGCTGCAGATTCTTTTTAACGCATTCATCCCCGTCATAACCATCAATGTTTATTGCTTAATCTTGCTCATAAAAAGCTCATGATTTTTCAAAATTTTATAAAGGTTTGAGCGTGAAATTTTTAATTACACTGTAGCGTTACAATGACTCATTTCAAGTAAACTAATACTTATTACTGTTAAGAACTTCGGTTTGCCTTTAGCATTCAAATTTCGTTTCGCTTAAATCCATTTTACTTTCGTAGTTCACTCGCACGCCACAGTGGTTTATCCCTTTTCAATAGATATCAAGTCGAAGAGTTGGCCGTGTAATCGTCCCTTCAAATCAATCCAGACTGCTCTTGTTCAGACAAAAAGTGAATTCCTTCCCTGAAAAAAAGTAAAAGACTCCCAGATTTTTCCTTACCGGAGCAGGAAAAAATTCCGTTGAATTCGCTGCTTGAAAATGAAGAATCGGTATATTCTCTAATTCAAACCTATCAACCTTAAATATTGTAATGATCGCACTAAACAAATATTTTTGGATGTATCTGGAATAGTCGATTTTGATAGCATAAAGAGAAATGTAATATTAATCATGATCACATCAAGCGGCCTCCAATGTAATGTTTAGTTTATAATTCACAAATCTGACATCATAAATTTAAAAAAGCTATAAAATTTTGAAATCTTTAAAACAATGTATCATAAATTGATACATTGTAAAAGGGATTGTATTAGACATTATATATAACTTGGAAGTAGGCCGATATATTCTTCGATATATTCTTTTCATAAGAATATAAAAGATTTTGACTTATAGGTTTTCCCAAAAGATTCTTTACAAATCTTAAGAGTAAGTGGGAATATATAGAAAGAGACATTTTTTACATTAGAATAATTACTAGAACCTAAAGAAAAAGGAAATACAAAGAGCCTTTGTCAATAAATTATGTCATATAAGGTTTATAATATTGGTCTGATGGGATATAAACTTACAATAAAACAATAATATATATGAATAAAAGTATTATTATTCGTACTCAGCATGACAAATACGAGGATGGCAAGAAGGCTGTAGCATCAGCATTTAATTAGATGTTCAAAAGAGATGTCTTTCGAAATTTTTTATAAAGGAATTTATATTGATTATTACAATTTGCACCTTCCATCAAATATTTATCATACATTTTAAGTGGCATATTACTTCTTTTATTTAATTAACTGACAAAATGCCCCATGCAGCCATACCCTTTTCCTTTTCCGAGATTCTATATTTTGTTGTAAAAATTAATTGTTTCTGCAAATCTAATTCGTTTAAAATCCATCCCATAATTAAAGAACTCCCTGTATATTATTTGTAACACTACATAGAGAATGAGCAAATGTGATACAAAAAATGTTGCAAATTTATGCATTTTTTGTGAATAAAAAAATAGCAGACATTTGAATAAAAAAAAAATAGTATTTAACATTGTAACTCTTTAATTCGAAACTATTTTAATTTGAAAGTTTATTAGAATACAGCAAAACTTTTCATTTAACCTAAAGCCAATACTTCAGTGATTATACACAAAAAGGGATATAAAATTTGCCCTTTCTAATGATAAAAAAAATATTTAAAAAACATTATATTCAGTGCAAAAAAAAAAAAAATCTCAATTTTTTCACATTTTTTTTAAAAAAAATATTTAAATAAATTTTTTTGAGTGATTTATTTAATTTTTATCATAAACGCCATTTAAAAACACAAAACCCGTCTTTCCATTTTCATTAAATAAAGAGAAAGACCTCCGAAATAATCAAATGCTTTAAGATTTCAATTTTTTTCAAACGTCCAATTCTTGTGTTAACAGTTCCAGTAAATGAAGCATATATTATAGACTTAGCATTTCTTTGTGTGTGGCATCTAACATGCTGAAATAACAGCCATATAAATCCAACTTCTCCTAACAATGTACTACTCTAATTGGACAACTAAGTTGTCCCCAACCCTCCTTTTACAATTATTTCGCGAGCCACTTGTTAACAAAGGGGATGGGCAAACAAACGGAATTTTACGATATTCTTGTTATTTTTCTATAATAAACTCGCATGCTTCTGCACTGGACAAGACAAAAGCCTGTAAAACCATCAAAGGGGACCATAAAAGTCGTCTGGTACTTCTCTTCATTAGAAGTATCGAGAGAATAAATACCCTGTTGCAGACGACTTCATTTCATCAACAGGTACCAAAAGAGAAAGTTGTAAAATTCTTCCCCGTGGTTGTAGGGTGGCGAAACCCAATAAATTTCCTCCCTGTCAGTGTTGATTAGGTAGCATAGAGAAGGGGGAGGAGTCAGAGTTTTTAAAGGCCCAGAGTAGGGAAGGCTGGAATGATGGATATCGTTTGGTTCCGGTGGTTGATTTTGACTGTAGGGTGAAATTAGAACACCTTTGAGAACCAACCGCCGTGCCCTATAATATTGCTTTTCGGGAAAGAACGCCGTTTGAAGTATATTGACTATATGGAACTCTATAGAAGGTTTTGTGTTCAAAATATTGCATTTTACTTTAATGCTGTTTAGTATAGCATTTTTTTAAGTCTGCCAGCAAAAATTTAAAAAAGAAATGACTTTTTTTTAAATTAAAAATTTAGGGAGTACGGCCCCTGCTTGCTTCTGTTCGCCAATCCCGATGTTGTTCAATAACTGTATGCGATGTTCATCAGTACCAGTTAGAACGTTTTTATACTCCACTGGCTATTTGTTCAATACTGGAATCTTAATCGTTCCATATTGGGAACATACATTTTCCGATCGACCTTCTTGAAATTCTAAACTCAAAGCCGAACAATGAGAAAATTCTTTGCTAATATCTCTAATATCTAAATATTCAATCCATTTTTCACATTTTACCACCAACTTAACAGCTTCACTACCAGTTTTTCTTTTCAAATGGCCAGATTCTCGCTCGATATTTCTTTTCGTCTCTCTCTTTCTTTTCTTTTTTTTTTTTTTTTTGTCTTGTCTATGACATAGCCGAATCAAATGTATCCATGAGTCCTGATTACTGCTTCTGCAATTTGCTTGATGTTATCGTCATACAGGTCTATCAATGACTGCAAGACTCCCATTTCTCTCAGATTAACACTCGTAGCTGGACACTCAAAGATGTGGCATGGTGTCAGCTGCTTTTCTTCATCTTTGATGAAGAAAAATTCTTTTTTTTCTTCCTTTATCTGATATCGCTGGACACTCCATTACTATTTGGAAAAGCAATGAAGGATTAATATGTGTATTGCTTAGATGTTTTGACGATTGCTATCAAAGAGACGAACAATTTCCGTTATTCGAAAAAGGTAAACAAACCAGAAATTTATTCTATAGTGCTGCAACAAAGGGTGTGTCTAAAAGTAGAATTAACGTATAATATTGTTTAAATTCATTTGCTGTTAATTTGGTGTTAATTAAAGTTTTACTTTTCTTTTCTCTGTCACCATTTCACCGTCAAGTGTAATGTAAATATTTCCTCTGACGTAATAATTATTTTCATTGATTATTTCAAACAATACTGGCAAAACAAACCTCAAATGTCATGGATCAGGTGAATCGCTATCTACTAATCACAGAGCAAATAAACTGCAATACTTTCATAAAACAATTTTTATGTAATAGATAGATTTCTTTATTTGTTTTAATTGAATGAAGGAAAAATGCACATGTAGTTTAACTGTTAAAGGTCCTGTTTTGAAAAAAATTGTTGCAATTTTGGTACCTCGGCACTATGGTATGACAAGAACAATACCCGAATCTATATTCTTCATCAAAATTCCATATCATGCTGAGCCAGCAAGAGGACGTTTCATCATCAGAACCAAAGGCGTTTTCCTTAGAATCGACCCTATGACACAGAAACCGAGGGATTATTACTACAACTGCTTTATTGACTCTATTACTAACGGTTGTTCTGCAAACTGAATACTGATGAAGACAGTTCATACTCTCGTGATATGAATGAATTATATGCGATTTTCCCATTTTATTCTGAAATCCACTGATTTTCTAAAACGGTATAGCTAAATTGTGCTATTGCCATTTTATTACACGATAGTATAATAAAATGTACATTTTTATTCTTATAATGTATATAATAATATTAGATTCCTCTAAGTTTATAAATCATGCATGAAAGTTCTAATGGCTTAATGAAGATAAACGAAGTTCGGCATATAACATAATTTTCTGTCCCCACCTCGTCGCTGTCAATAACTTAAAAAGTATAAATGGCACCCACCCAATTAGCATAAAATATCGTACAATACTTCCACAACGTTATACAAAGTTCTAAATGTCGGACAATATTGTGAGGATATCACAATAATATTCTTGGGAATTTTCTGTAAATAGCAAAGGAATATAATGATATATATATCATATATAGATGGCGTTTTATTTGTTCCCTTATCATATTTGACTTCAATAAGAAGAATAAATGCATTAATTTTTCGTCACCATGGTGCTTTTTTAGACCAGCATCCGGGGCATCTCTCCACCCCCTTTTCCCCTGATTCCAAGTGGCGTAGCAAAGGTTAATGGCCACCGAGAGATAATATTTTTTTCACCAACTGTCATCAGCATCCTATTATCACAAGATATTTTATTAATATAATGATTATTTTGAATACCGAACAATATATCATAATAATGTTGTTGGACAAATTGTTCCAATAGGGCTTGCAAGGGTTAATTCGCCGTTTTATCGTATTAAACTTTAAAAACTGGCATAATCGCACTAATATTTTGTCTGCAATGGCGCTCTGGACAAGTATTTACTTCTTGCCCGGGTCACTAGACATTGACTCTGTTAAATTCGCACCCCATTTTGTAGCAACGGGGGAAAGGGGTGAGGATAGGATATACCGAGATGGACATCATAATAAATTTGTGATCAGATGACCAAGATGACGCCTAAGCCGATAACTCCCCCTCCCCTCCCGTCTTCCAAATTTCCAATCCACATCAGCTGCTCTGAGAATCAGATTACAAGTGAGATGGGGTTCAAATTAATGGATGGGGTGAGATGTTGGATTTTGGGTAGAACTGAGCGTCGAATAGAAACGGAACCTTCACCGTTAGACCAACTAGGCACCAATCCGATTGCATTAACAATTATTAAGTTTGCGTCTTCTTAAATATAATGTTACAGACCATTTCAGAAACTGTTTAAAATTAATTATTTTCATATATATAATCTGTGCTTATTTAGAATATGTATACAAGATTTCTAAGCAATCAACGGAGAATTGTGAATTTCTATGCGATAAAGAGCAGTTATAGATTTTCATACATATATTCATATTTTAGTAGTGTTTGTTGTAATAAGTAATATAGATGTGATGTGCGTGACATTAATCATGTTCACTCAAAAGGTTTCAAAATCAATAAAACGATTACGTAAGTTACGCTAGCTATCAGCTATTTTATCCCTCATAAAGTGATTCCTACCGAGGTAGCGTGGCCGAGTGGTCTAAGACGCTGGTTTTAGGCACCAGTCTTTCGAGGCGTGGGTTCGAATCCCACCGCTGCCAGGTGAAAGTTTTTTCACGTTAAAAGGGTTGCGATTGAGATTTATGGTATTAGCGAGAAATATTCAAATTAATAGAGAAACAAAAACAGTTATTATTACAGAAAAATGACGGATGTCAAATTTGTCAAAACAAATGCTTAGCATATATAAAATGTAATATCTGCTCATATTTTATATTATATATATATTCTTAATGTATAAATTTATGAAATGACATTTGTCGTAGTTAAAAATTTTATGTTTTAGCATGAACAGTTGTTGACATACGACTTTTTGAGATACCAACGACATTAAAACCTTAATCTGAACTAGCAAATTAAATTGTTACTAAGTACTATTAAACCTTATTCTATAATCAATATGATGTATTTTTGATTAATTATACATGCACTAAATAACTTTTTTATTTTCAGCGAAGGCTATATAAATCTCTATAAATAAATATAAAGAATAATAATAAATTAAAATTTGATTTTCATTAAAAATTTATTGATGAATTAAAATTCTTAAATTTTTCAAATTTAAATTTAAATTACAAAAATTTAAAGCCGAAAAGTGTAAGCAAATAATTGTTAAATTATACAAAATTTAAAATGGTATTGATGTAAAAATGAAATAACAGAGTAAGCATTGGTTCTATGCAAAAATTAGAAATTACTTATTTAATTGTTTTGCACTATAAAATAAATAAATTAATTAATAATTCCTCCTTACTATTTTTTTTCTTTCTACGAATTTTTCAAACAACTAGAATTAGAGTAAAGCATGTAATTTAATATCGATTCCTATTTATTTGAAAAGCTTGATAAATATTTCAAGCTGACCAGATTCGCTTATTATTTTGCTTTGATTCTGTTTGGCATGCTATTATTTCATGCCAATAATTGATTCCTGGATAAATTATTAAATATGTTAATGAATTAACTGTATTTCTAATACAACATCGAATCTTGACATTTTAATTTCGGTTCCAAGGCAACGCCGTTTTTTTTTTTTTTTTTATCACATACTTTCTGCTGCACATATTCTGTGCCTAGTGTGTAGAGCTGGGCGATGACGGAACTTCATCATCGCGATATATCGTCCAACATATATCGATATTTTCCGATATATCGTGATATCATTTATTTATAGCTATCATAAGTTATAAATAGTATCTCTTAACATATTGACTGATCAGAACAACTCCAAATAAAAGGAAGTTTCAATTTATATATTGAAAATATTTATTTTCTTTTGAATAAAAATAATTAGAAAATAATCTTCTTAAAAGCCCTTTAATAAAGTGTGTCAATGCCAAAGCAATGTCTACACGTTACAATTTATAACATTGCATTTAAAATAATTATTTGTATATATTATAATATAACAGTATTTATAAATATTAACAAAAATTCTTTATGAAGGTGAAACAGAACGAAGAACAACAAAAATAAGCACTAACCAATAACCAAAACGAAATCGAAAACGCAAATTAATTGTGAATATCGAATTATTGTATTGCGATTTATCATGCGCTATTATTCATTATCAAGATTTCTATAAATCGATATTTTTAAAAAATAGCACCAAAAAATCGATTTTTCAAAAATATTGATTTTTTTTGATAAGTCGAAAATTGGCACAGCCCTACTAGAATGATTAATTATCTTTATTTAATAGTTTTTTTTTTCATTTAGAAACAACAGAATTAATCTTAGCTCAGTGCTTTCAGCGCCACTTAAAAATCTGTTGAAACATCGTCATTTATCCGTTCTCCCTTTCTATCTCAGGTTCTAAAAATCATTTGTATATTCCGCCCCCTTACAGCCTATTTCTGGTTCCGCCACTTACACCAACCAAAACACAAACTCGCATGATTGATTCACAGCTTAGTATTGAAAACTGAGCTGGGGGGGGGGGGAAAGCCGTCGTAACAGGAATGCTTAGGGTTTAGAGTAGAAAACGAAAGCTACGTACAATTGGAGACAAAAATAAAATCAACGAGAGAAATAAAAAAGAAATGTTGAGAGGGGAAAAGGAATAAAAAAAACAACAACATTCGAACTTCGGAGCGGTTCCTTTTTAATCCGCAGGTGGGCTCTGCAACGACAAAACGATCCTCCATTCACGTAATCTTTCAGAAGTCGCCGAAATAAAAGACAGTGGGCGTTATAGCGCGTCAAAAGTTCCACCAGGTTCTTCTTTTGTGTTCATAAAGAGTTATGAGTTTGTCGTTTGGCATTCCGAATGTTCTGCAGCATAAAAGGTTGAGGTCTTTGGCGGCGAGGCTAATGCGAAATGAGAGAAAAATCCAAGAATTCCCCTAATATACGCGAAAAATTTTGTAGCCAGAGAGTTATTGCGTGTGGAACATGCAATTCTGAAAATTGTTCTGTTTGAAAAGAACAGTTAGTTATAATTCGAGTTGAGGTGTTATTTAGAGAAAATGCAGACGATACTGACTTTTAAAATTGTCTAAATGCTCTAATA
The DNA here is from genome assembly GCA_026543865.1 of Argiope aurantia. Taxonomy (NCBI): domain Eukaryota; kingdom Metazoa; phylum Arthropoda; class Arachnida; order Araneae; family Araneidae; genus Argiope; species Argiope aurantia. The sequence goes on from JAPMOR010042293.1 coordinate 21,354, forward strand.
AAAAAGAAGGGAGAAAAAAAAAAAGAAAAAAACACCCTGAAATTAATTGTTATTTTTGGAATCTTTTCCAAGGTTGTATCATCTTCTCATTATATATATATGTTTGACTTTCTTTTCCTATGCAATTTATTTATGCTGCGTTTATGCACTGCAAATTTTCTGTTCAGATATTTATTGTATTCAAGTTGAG
>JAPMOR010042299.1:0-20088 GCA_026543865.1 Argiope aurantia
AAAAAAAATCAAAAATTGATTTTCCTATTTTAACAATTTGTAAAGAAACTTTAATGTTTTGGCTTATTTATTTATTTTTAAATTTTTAATTTAATTTAACTAATAAATAATTGCTAATCCTTATGGAAATTCTTGATTATAGGCATTAATGAAAAGTGATAAAAAAAAACCTGTCAACATTTTTGATTATTTGAATGATCGTCTTTTACACAGAATTTATCTTTATGTGGAATTTTGTTTCTTTTTTTTAATTTTAAACTTAAATTGAATAAAAGTATAAATGCTTCGTCAGAGTCAGTTTATTTGACGATACAATCACCTCACAAATACTTTCGTTTATCAAGTCTCTACTCGTCGCACTGCGCACGCGCTAGTTTTTCTAATATCGTTTGTTGTTATCATCTGTTAGAAATCAAATATTGTCTGCTGTTTTAACATTTTTGCAGATTTTTAGAATACGGAAATTCCGTATTCGGCTTAATAATGTAAAAGAAAAAAATTGATAGATGTACGAAAACTTAAAAAAAAATTCTAATTAAAATTCTTGATTTATTAAAATGTTGCATCATTTTTATTAAAAATTCAAATGAATTGTTTTTAGTATACGTCATATATTGTATTAAGCTCTTAAAGTAATACATTTTTTCATCATGTTATTATTTAATTTCCAAACAAATCTAACGCAGATGTAATTATTAATTAATTTTATGTAAAATTAACAATATATATTAGAAATTAAAAAAATCGCAGATAATTCAAAGAAATAAGATCTTATAATGTTAACGAACATAAATTACGCTAAGGTAAATAAAAAATAATATTAAATAAAAGATATTGTTTAAGAATTAATAAAAAATATTAAAATTCTGATGAAAGCGCCAGAATTAAATCACCATAAAAATTTAAAAAAAATTCTAAACAGCAAATTATTATTATTATTATTGCATTTAGAGCAAATGCAAGATGTGGATTTGAAATTTAAATTGACAAGCAACATTTAACTCTATTATATGAGCTTAAATGATTACATTTTTATATTAAAAATGATTCTCCTCTTCGAATAAAATAAAACCATAGCGAAAAAAAAAAAGAAAACTGAGTAAGAATTTAATAATGTATTGTGAATTTGTTTCATCGAAATAAATTTATTATAAAATAAGATATCTCAACTTGAAAAGTATTATGAAAACCTCGTAATTGTTAAGATATCATTTACATTTGAATAGGAATTTCAATTCAGAAAATTCAACGTTAAAAAGATTTATATAATTATGAATATTAAAAAGGAAAGAAAGGGATTTACTTTTTCTGCCAACTGCCTATGCGTTCATATTATATATTTATAGAAATAGAAATAATATTTCTTCTTCTTCTTTTTTTTTAAATGAATATTTCATTGCCAATAGAATTTTCATGTTTAATGCCTCAAAAATATTATTTCTTGCATTATTTATTTTTATGAATTACTGGAATTGGGAAATGTATTCTTAATAATACAAATTTCTTCAAGCAATTTTGTATTTTTATTGCTTTAATGTTATTTTTTTAAAGAAAATATTTCCATTTTCATTATTACGTAAATGTCTTTTTTTCACAATATTAATATCCAAATGGATAAGTTCATTTTTATATGGAACGTTATTTTTTTTTATAAAAACTTATTTATTCCGAATCATTTTTTATCGATTTTATTTATTCAAAAAAAATTTTTTTCGACATAAAGTAAAAAGATTTTAATAAATGTTTTAAAAGATAAAATTATAAAAATTTCTATATTATTTCCGTAATTAATTACTGATATTCAGATCTTTGTCGAGATGCGATTATTGCTGGTTAAAAGTGATTCCACTATAGTTTGTTCATATACTCATTCACAATACCGATTTCTTCATCCTTAATGGCTTTAAAAAAATTCCACAATTGCAAACTACCATATCAAAAGAATGAAAAAGCTTCCAATTTCCTTTAGAACATAGAGTTATCACAATGGACTATAGAGACAACGTTCCTTTTCTAACTTTGGTGATGGTTTCTTGCCAGCTGTGAGAGTTGCAAAAAATTCCTCGAAGCTGCTACCATAACCCTCCCCCCCACCCCACTTTCTACCGCATGCAAACGATATTAATCAGCCTAGCAAGTTTGTGGTCGCTAGAGTGATCAGACACTTTTTGATATTTTCTTCAAAATGATTATTTATAGTTCATACTGGTATAACACTATCCTTGTTAAACTTACAAATCGTGAATCAACAAAGCTGCGCTTTTTTAAAAGATATTTAAAATTTTTATTTCTATTAACTCATTGGTGTCAGTTTTCAGCATTTTAACAGCATTAAAAATGAAAATTTTAATGTGTGTTTAATCTTTTCCATTCCCATTTTCTATTTTTGCATTTTTAAAGCAAAGTTTTTAAAATTGGACAAAAAAAAAAAAAAAAAAAAGGAGCTCTTTTTTTTTTTTCAGAAAACAATTTTTTTGGCTAGTTGAGATTGTAAAAAAAAATCAATTAAAAATGTTATTAGCCTAGTTGTCAAATAAATAAATTTACATAAAACGTAAATTCTAAGAATTATAAAAAAAATAAAGACTGCAGTGTGTATTTGTATTGAGATATTAAAATTGTTATTAATAAATTTAACTAAAATGAATTATTTATTTAAATTTTTATATGAAATAACTAAAATGAATTACTTATTTAAATTTAAATTTTTCATAATTATTTATAATAATTATATACTTATTTATAATTATTTTTAATTAACTGGTTATATTACATTTCACTTGACAGATCCGATAAAAATAAATTTCGAATGTTATATTTGTTTAAAGTTGATCTTTTCCTCATAATCTATCATAATAATTAAATGGTTTATATTTATTAATAAAGAAATAATAATTAAATAATAATTATAATTAATTTTTTCTAGAATTAATTTAATTTAATCTGATAAAAACACATGAATTTCTATTAAAATATTAAAGTGAAATGATACACAAAAATAAATCATTAGCTTAAACGATTTATTTAAAAAATGCTGCAATGTAAAAAAACAAAATTGGAAAGGTATTAAAAAGAGATGCCTTTATTGCCTTTAACAAATTATTTGAAATTTTAAAAAAATTAGACAGCGTAATAAACAGAAAGTTATGCAAATATTAAAAGGGAAGAATAAAAAAATTAAATAAAGTCATATTAAAAAAAATAGAATCTTAAGGGTGGAGGTAATCATGAAAGCAGATATTGAAAGAGTGTTTTAATCGACGTAATAGCAACTGGTTATCGATAGCATAACAAGGTCCATTAATAGCAGGCATGACTTTCAGCGGGAACTCGGGAGCAGAATACGAGACCCATCTTAACTAATCATCGCATTACAACGGAGGAAGCAATAGCAGACCTTAGCATTGGGAGTAAAGCCAACTTAATCAATGAAAAGGGTTCAATTATCTATCACAGCTCCATTCGGATGCGCTGCTTGAATAAACAGATGACTAGGCGTTGTGTAAATTATCAGTGATCATCTGTTCAAATGCTGTTTACGCATCGATTCTTTTTAAAGATTTTTTTTTTTTTAATTTGCTTGAAATTTATTATCGGATCATTTACAGAGCTTAAAGCGTAACACGAGTAAAGAATTAATTAATCAGTTGAAAAATGTAATTTTATCAAATACCTAATATAAATAATTCAATGCTCAATATAAATATTAATAAATTCAATGTTCAATAGAAATAATTCGATTGCCTATATGAATAATTAGGAAAGACTTTTCAACGGGCTAATTGAGCTATTATAGTCCAAGGGCGTCTAAAAATTTACACTGATTTTCAATTAATTTCGAACCAACAAAATTTATTTAATTAAAATTTTAAATATGTTTAAAATAAAAAAATACGATTAGAATAATAAATAGTCAGTCATCGATTTTGGAGTGCACGTATTAGTAAATAATAAATAAAAATGATCATACAAAAACACCCAATGAGAAAATCTTTAATTAAGTGAAAAAAGGTATAAAATAACTATGTCATTATATATATATATATAACGAAATAATATGAAAAACTAAACAAAGCAATCTGAAAACAAATTATATTTCCAAAATAGAGTATCAAAAATAAATTACCTTAAAAGGAGCTAGCTGTCGGAATTCAAAATACTATAAATTAATTTAAATAATTAAAAATATTTTGTGAAAGTGATTTGTTCCTGATTCAAACTGTTTTTTAAATGATAATTCAATATAATATCTCATAGTTTATGCAGGCATAATATTCCAATTAATAATTGCACTATCGTCACTGGTTTTATTTGTTTGATTTCAATAGAACGGTTTTGTAACAAATTATATTTGAATGCACTTTTTCAATAGATATGAAGATTAATAAATTAAGCGTCTATTAAAGACACACTGTCTATAGGTTGTAAATGAAAAGAAGCAACTTTTTATTTTAATTATTTTCTGCTTTTTAGCCTGCCTTCAATTTATAACTCATTACTATAAATATTATGGAATCTTAAGATTAAATTTTCTCTAATTCACCACCAGATAGCGCCACTCATATGGGATAAAAATGTAATTAAATTAATCAATTAACAGATAATTAAGCTCCGAAAAATTGTGAAACAATGTGTTGATATCGAGAATGTGCAGGTGTGGATAATTTTAAAATTTTAGTTCATCAGAAGAAAGGCGAAAAAATCGATTACAAAATTCCACCTTCATAAACATGAAACAAATGAAGTTAGTTGAAAGTGTACACAAATTATCTTGAATTATGGTATGTCGTTTTTATATTTTATTTATATAAGGAGCATATATTAAGTATGATATTATTTGATTACTGATGAAACGTACACAAAAACTGTTTGCTAATACTAAGACACATATGCTACGGCTAATGCGATTGATTTTTCATTATTAATATTAGCAGGCAATGGTGATTAATCGATTAACGTTGCGAAAAAGTGATTAATGGATTTCCCACAATTATCATCAATAATAATCAATTAAGCATATTGACCGCAACATATATAATATGCTACATTCAACTGTTATTCATAACTCATGCTGTTGAAATCTTAACTCGGTTGAATATAAATATCTGTTTAATTTGCGAATTTATTCCCTACTTCTCTCGTCATTATCTAAAATTATAAATTTATTAAAAGCTTAAAGAAGAAATGATTCCTTATATAGTCAATGTTAAAAAAATAGAAGAAAAAATTTATCAATGTAATAACAGTTTGCATTTTCTATAAAAAATAACAGATATTTAATAACAAAAGTATAAAATTTAAGTGCAGTTTCTTTGAATTATGAATGGCTCAAAGAGGTTTGTAGAATCAAAGTTCTTTAATTTGGGTCCATTTTACGTGAACAGAACTTTTAAAATAAAATTAAAGTAGTTTATTTTGAAATTTTCCTTTGCTTTAGACTTGTTCTAATGTATTTATAATAGTAATAATTTTGTTAGAAAAAAAAAGGTATAATTTCATCACAATATAAGAATGTAAAATTAAATTTTAAGTTAATCGAGTATTATTAATTGTGACATAATGACAAAAGATTGCACTTTTTTAATTAAAAGTGCACTAAATTTTTACCCAAATTTAATTTAAGTTCATACATTACGAATCTTTTCTTTTCTATAAAAATGTATAAATCTAAATTAAAAAGTATAAATGATAAAAAAAAAACGAAAACATAATAATTCGGTATTTAAATTTTTATTACGAATAATTAATTTAAAAAATTGATCGTTTAATTAACTAAAACTTCTTTATTCTCTTCTTCAGTTCAAAAATATATTAATCAGTTATAAAATTATTCGAACTTAATCAATCAGAATAAATATGAGTGTTTTAATTATGACCGATTGTACAGTGTAAAATGTTAACGAAGTTTCAGATATGCGATTTAACTAAAAGTTTATTGATTAATCGTGGCTTTTTTAAAAACTAAGCTTATGATTAAACTAAGATAAAATTTATTTAACTCCATATTTTTTAACAAAATAAACCTACGAAATGAATCTTTGGAAAAGAAACACGGCATCGCTTTAACTAAAATGCATTTTTCCTTAACTAAATATTCCTAAAAACCGCTGGAAAAATGTTTTACTACTTTATATATCCTTCTAAAAGAACCAATTTGAATATGATGCAGCATGTGTACAAAAAATAAATATGAAATCTTATCAGAATTTCAGTTTTTTTTAAACGGCATAAAAAGTACTCTACAGCATATTTATATTTTACTTTATGCAAAACTTAAAACAGAATTTTATAAATAGCTAGAGTTAAATGTTACAAGAAATGCAGCTATATTTTTATTTATATTCTTTGCAAGTAGCTCTTGCGATCGAAGATATCTGCTATTACAAAAATACCTGCTCCTAAAAGAACTGTTTCCAAAATGAATAAAAGAAAGATTGTTTAGAAAGGCGACGCTTGCAAATAAGTTTTTTACACGTCTGGCTCATGTTTGAATTGCATATAGAATATTTTTAAAATATTAGAAATGGCATTTATTAAATTTATTCCTGTTGGTATATTTTTGCATAAAATGTACCGATTTCTGAATTCAAGACAAAGTCAAATCAAATTTTAAAGCACTGCAGTTTATAATAATGGATCACTTAATATTTTTAATTTACTGAATTTGTTTTTTCAATCTTATATGATATACGTTGTACTAGATCAGATGAATATCTTTAAAATATAGTTCTATAATAATGAATATGAATGGTCAATTGTTAGGCTTTTTTTTATTCCATTATTAGAAATATTTTTTCTATACTTTAAAAAAAATTTGTATGAACAAATGGAAGGGAAATATACTTTAAAAAGGAATTTTAAATTTATTTTTATAATAAAACCGCTTATTCAAAAACTAAAATTACTGAATTAAAATATATTTTCTTCAGATTTTTCTCAAAGAATACGAATAATTTATAATAAGTGTTTTACAAATTAAATTTGTAAAAATTATACCAATTATAAATTTACATAACTAATTTGTTATTTATATTTATTATTAAAATAGTCAAAATTGGTTTTTAAAAGGACAAATATGGTTTTTTTGTGCGTGACTGTATACTTGTTGTTTTATTTATTTTATGAAAAAAAAAATTTAATTTTTTTTAATTACGAAATTTAAACACAATAGAAAAGAAACTGGAATAAAATAATTATAAATAAGTGGAACAAGGTTTTCCTGAATCTGTTGAATTATTTCCCAAATTGTTCATAATATGAAAAACGCAAACGATAAAATATTTTCTCATTAGTTTTAATCATGCTGTTCCCTACATAACCAAATTATCCTTCAGTAATTAATTATCATTTACAACACGCACAGTTGTAAATTACAGCACTTCTCTTTGAAAAGAAAAAAAATATATCTACACAATTCGTTGATTTAATTGTGATTCTCTCTTTATAACATATGAACAATAAACTACAGAGCAACAGAATAGATAAAGAAAATAATAAAAAAAAATGGTTGAAAACATTTCCTTGTCTTTTTGTTTCTACATTTGCAAACATGAATCAATTTTAGTAATGGTGTTTACCCTGCTCCATAAATTCATTATCTGCTTGGCTACATTTGGCGATAAACACTATTTCTGCTCCTGACGGCAACCCTGGTCTTGAAGTCAGTCGTCCAGTGAGCCAACCAATCACCGGATTACTTTGAAGAGGGGGAGGACAAGGGGAAATAAAGCGAACACTTTGGTAGATAATTCGTTTTTTTTTCCCCCCTTTCTTTTCTTTTTTACAACTTTTCGATTTTGAATGACGTTCGAAAATTAATTCATTTTTGGTTTCTTTTTTACTTTTTGGACTAAAATTGCTAGATCTTATTTTCGAATCTCTCAGGATAAATTAGAAGCGAAAAGAAGCTTTATTAAAATTATGGAACCAGCCATTTCGTAAAATTAAAAACTGAATGCTCTAGATGAACATTAAATAATCCTCTTAATGGAATTTTGCCTGTATGCTAATCGCGCTTTAATTTTGTACACACTTCATTAAATTTATTTTCCTTTCATTTAATGTTCTTGTTTTTTTGTGCTTTAGAAATAAACTGATTTCAGCATGGATTTTCATATTTAGAAACGAGTGATTATTCTGGCAAACAAAGACAGGGTTTAGTGCTGTTTTCGATGTACTTTTTTTATATTTCAGTTACAAACAATACTCTTGTTTAGTGTGATGACAAAAACTGCAACTAAACTCAAAAAGAGGTGGGTTTTTTTTTGTATTTTTGGTTTTCTCAATTTTTTTTAAAAAAGAAAGCTGGAAAAATATTATGGTTTTTATTTAAGGAATTTTTTTCCGATATCAAATAAGTGGCGAAATAGTTTTTTTGCATATAAATATTTAGCTATCTTATCTCATCTAATGGTTTTAATTTTAATTTTATTCTCTCTGTTCAGTTCAATTATTTTCCATTATTTGGAAATTAGAATTTCTGTTAAATCAAATTAGCACCGTACATATGGCAAGGTCATGCCAAACTATTTAAAAAATATTTGTTTCTCATTAAGAGAATACAATTTTATGCACACACACACATACACAGAACCCTTTTCGTTATAATGTAAAAACGAATTTTAAGCAGATGGAATTTAAGCTATGGACTAAAAACATTCTTTCGTAACAAAATTTGTTTACTATGGAGAATCGAGTTGCAACATTGAAAAAAGAAAGGAAATAAATTAAAGTCAGTTATAATCAAAGCTACAAATTAAATGAAATGTATGTAATGCAATGTTATAAATAAATTAGCATTTACCGTTTTATTTTTATTAAATATTCACGTCAATTTTCATTCTTTTTAAAGTAAACTATTTAGTTAACAAAATGTGACAATTTTTTTCTTATAAACTTATTAATATTTCCAAAAAATTTAATAAGTAATAAATTTTTAATAATTCCATTCCATTTAAAATTCCATTCCATTTTCATAAAATATATAACTATTAGAGCAGCATCTTAACTACTAGAGCAGATAAAGCATCTTAATTACTAGAGCATATAACTATTAGAGCAGATAAAAGACGATACTCAATGATAATTAAAAAAAATTAATACCGAGTGTTTAGTTAGAATTTTATTCGAAATTTGTATAATTTAAATGCAAACCAGAGTCAGAGTGTTATACCTGACTATTATTAAAATTTCTTCAAATTACAGCAAAAAGAAAATTGTTTTTTATAAAAAAGACATTTTTTGCTTCAGATTTCACAATGAATTTAATTTTTGTATATATTAGCTAATCTTTGAAAAGAAATTTCTATTAATATTATTATTTGACATTTGCAAGAATTAAATCTATTGAATTTGTATATTAGTATACAACGGAATAAGAACTTTAAATTTAAACATTAAATATTCCATTCACGTTTTTAAAAAAACGTTTTGAATTGAAAATAAATTTGTGTAAAATTTTTTAATCAGTTTTATTTTTAAAAGATAGTCTACATTGAAGTCAAGATAAACAAATATAAAGCAACCAAAGAATTTAAGATTTTTTATCAAACATTTTAGAAGAAGATAAAAATATTTTAGATAATCATTTATAGAATTTTTATATCATTCAAACAAAATTTAATTTTCCGTTAAAAATAGAAAATTTAAATTATATATATATTTTAAATCAAGCTAACAACTATTAAATTTTCCGATATATTTCGTCTTCAGAAACGCACTATACACAAATTGGAAAAATAAATTTTTTTTATGTATATTTTTAAGAACAATTCAATTCAAATTCTAAAAATGAAACGAACAGCAATAATTTTATTTATTTCGTAGTTGCTTTCAAACGAACAGAAAGCAATAATTATATATTTTTACTTCTACTTTAAATGGTAGTAACATAATTTAAAAGCATCGTGTCCGTTTGTATTACTTATGTCAAGCAAAAAGAATTCTAAGTAATTTTTTTTTCTGGAAAAATTAATCGCTGATTCATCCTACTCATGTGGTTCGTCACCATGAACACATGACTTGCACGCAAAACGAGAATTAACTCTTTTTAGAACAGCCTGATGCTCAACAACTAATGATACTTGTGGTTTCCGCCCTGGACGGATGATTCAATAGTTCGTTTAACGAAATAAAAAAATAAAATGTTGACCTGGAGCGACCGCTCTTCGAAATTCTAGTCAAAACATCAACGAGCAATAAAAACTCGAGTGAAAATAAAAAGAACAACGAAGTAAAACAGAAAATGTTTACCAACCATACCGGATACAAGTTCCTCCTTGGCGCTTGGCGAAGTTATTTATTGCAGATCGTCTCGCCCCAATGCTTTTTAATGGCAGATGGAAATCTGTTTAGTTGCCATCTTACAAAAATAAAAATATAAAATTTTTTCGGAAGGAAATGAAACCGCACTATTTTTTTCCGTCCACATATTGTATGCGTTAATTCAGCGCTCTGAACTGTGATTATTTTGGAATGGTTGGAAAAATTGAATCAGTCTGTCCGCCATCTTATCTCTGACCTTATTTTCATGAATAATTATATGTTTTTAAAATATTAATTTTGCATGAAGTTAAAAAAAATATTTGCCAGTGATGGACATGATTAAATACGAAAATATTGCTTTGTATTTGAAAAATAATATTAAATAAAAAGCAGACGATATTTTTTTAAAAATTGTTACTTTAATTCTTTTAATGTTAGTCGAATATATCCTAATGTTAAAACTATTTAAGGCACTTTAAAAAATTATTACTTGGAAAGCTGTGAGTAAAATTGATCTTATTCTAAAAATAATAATACAATATTGATTTGTTTAAAAAAAATCTTTTTGAAAATTATATAAATCTGAATATAAAATTTCAGATTATATCTGAATTTTATATCTGAATATAAAATTTTTAAAAAATGATGTGGCGGAAAAGTTATTCGATTAAAATCTTCATACCTTATAACTTCAAATTATAAATTACATTTGGATTGAAATTTCATAAAATATGAACATTATACACTTTTATATATGAATCGTCAAATATGAATATGGAATTTTTTAACTCAAAAAATTTTGTTAAATTAATATTAACGTAAGTGTTAAATTGTTTAAAATTTTAAGAACTACTCTAAAGCTATGGAAGTTAACAAAATCACATTAACAAATTTTGTGTAAAAGTTAAAATTGTTTAAAGTCGTATAATATAAAAGTTTAAAAAAAATCTTTTTGGCATTCCTTTGCACAAATAAGATTTTCTCTGATTTTTTTTTTGAAAAAATTCTGTTAAATCCATTTTTACAAAATATGACATTTTATTTTTTGATCTAAAAAAATCTCATGAATATGTAATAAAAATTAGACAAAGCAACTAGGAAAATGTTTTTGAGTTTTAGAAAATTAAGAATGGCATTTACTTTTTAGTCACCCTGACATTTCTGTCTTTTTGGGATTACTTTGTACTCGTAATTTTTTTTTTTGCACCCAAATATTTCCTAGTAAATAACATTATGATATGTTTTTATATTTCAGCAATCAAAATTTCATTAGAAAAAAATTATTTCTAAATGTCAATTCTGAGGTATATATACTCGCAAGATTCTATTTTCCTCCTCAATTTTTATTCGTGTGATTTTATTTTGAAAATGCAAAGTTTTTTTTAAATTTTTTTCTAAATCAAATTTTATAATGCTAAATATTAAATTTTTTTGAAATTATTGTATAAAATTATTTCATTATAACTAAAATTTAAAGTTTATTACTAAAAATGAAAATTTTCCAAATTCAAGATAAACGAATTTCAGAAATTTTACTTTTTAATCTATTTTTTTAATGCTTTTCTTATCTTTAATTTCTTAACCATATCATTAATCAGCTTAACATTATAAATTGAAATTAGATATATCCTTATTGTTCTCTTTATAATTAGTCTCTATTTTAACTTATAAATAAAGCTTTAAAAAATATAAAAAAGCATATAAAATTATGTAATCTAATAAAAAATATTTACTGTGGAATATTCTTTAACTACTCTTCAAGTATCATCAAGTGGCAAAAGAAAAAAAAATATTTTCTTATTTTTGAATGAAAAAAAAAATTTGTTGTGCACAGGCGAATATGCTTAAATATGTTCATTCTAAATATTGGAATAAAATGATCAGATATATGGGATAGTTAGGATTGCCATATTCCCCATACATAAGGGATTGTCAGTGTATTTCATTATTAAATCCATATTACTGCATATTCTTTTTTAAAATTCTGTTATCATTTGTAAAAACAAGAAACATAGCTATTTTTAACATTGAGATTATATTCAATCAGTTTGTATACCTAAAAGATTATTAAGAATAAAAAAAATATTACCTAACAAAACTGCTAAGTAACTATGAAATTGATTGTAGGAGAAAAACGATTGAAGTTTTTTTTTGCAGATACAAATTATAATTGATAAAAAATTAAGGCTAATATATCTAATCGAATATGTATTTCTCATTTTAGATAACAATACTGAAATGGAGAGAACAAATCTTTGCTGCTTTTAATTTAAAAGTCAGACGAAAGAAACAGGTTGTTAGTGGAGAAAAATAAACAATTTTTATTTCTCGATTATAATTACGTTAATGAAGAAATGATATAATTAAAAAAAACAATCTTCAAAATATGATTCGACTAAAATGGATGTATCTTGTTTTTCATGTTATTTTATGTGTCAATTTTATTTCATTGCTTGGATTTTATTGAAATTTTTATGAAAATAAAACAAATCATAATCTACCCACTTTTTTCTGTTTTATTTATTTAACGTTCTATATCAATACTTGGAAATTATGGCAAACCTAGAGTTAGTTTCGGTTTTCACATTTTATCTCGGTTCTGCTCTCTTCCCCCTCTCCCCCCTCTTCTCTCGATATCGAGATTAGATCTTTCCGGATTAAAGTTCAGAAAATATAATTACTTTATTTTGATAATGGCATGACTTTAGATACTATTATTTTAATATTTTTAGATTATTTTTTTTTCCTCCATAAGTGAAAATAAGATAATAAAGTTGCTAATGTTATTCAAAATGTGTTTTGCATTACAAGAGTGTTTAAATACAATTTTTTCTACAAACATTTCTTGGGAAAACTGTTGAATGAATGAGTATAAAAAAGGGCAATTGCTACTACGCAAGCTGTAGGGGGGAAAAGTTAAATTTTTCGATTAAATTTTTTTTATTAAAAGATTTACGAGCTATGTTATTATTCAATAGCTTTTAACATATTTAATTTTCGATGATTTAGTCTCATTACATTAAAGCTTAAAGCGATTTAAATATTTATAAGTAATTTCTACACTTTTTTTGCTGATTAAAAAATTACATTCCAAATAAAAACCGTAATATTTATCTGATACTGAAAGCGATTCAAAATATGCGGAATTTTTTAAAATGCTGTATGATAAAATATTTTTTGGAAAATTAAAATTTATAAATATATGATAAAAGGTTACAATCAACAACTTTATATAGTGGAATCGAGGGAGGGGGTGGGGTGCAGTTGTTATCACAATGAAATACTCTGACCTGAATCCCTGAATCCTCCCTAACCAAGGTGGATCATCTGACCTAGAGCTGTTAAATTCGTCGGAAATATACTTTAGAAAGTAATAATGGGTACCTAGAAGAAATTTTTTTATAAGAAATTTCTTAAAATTTTAACTAACTAAAAATTAAGCGATATTTTGACATTTTTCTGTCATAACTTTTTAAAAAAGATCTTTTCAACTATGCCAATTATTTTTATGTTTTCAGCACAAGTTTTTCTGAATTGCAACATTTTTAAAAAATTTTACATGGTTTTTCAAAAATATTTATTATTGTTCCAATAACATTTAAATTGTTTTCAATGCTTCATCAGTTATTTAAGTAAACAATTTTTTTCAGTTCGATAAAGTTAAAGAAGACAAAATCTGCTAATTACAAAAGCAGTTTATATGATAAAATAGAATTTTTAATGTCTGTATGATTTAGTGTTAATCAGCTGCTTCCAGACACGCCAAATCACTACTTTGTTCAAAGAATTATGGATATCAAGCTATGATTAAGAGATTTAATTTATCATCACAGCCAATTTTCCGCCTAAAAAGTTGGTCGCCTAAGGCAGTTACTATCCTATGTAGTTTTTAGAAATAATATGACCGCACACTACTAACAATAAAACAAAATTAGAAGAGATTCGAATTTCTAATGTGAAACATCATAGTATTCTTAAATTTTAGGACTAATACACCTATTTTTATATTAGTTTAAAATTTATTTTTAATTACACTAGCGGTAACGTCAACACACAAACATATTTAACATCGTCACAATGTGTGTGAGTATAAATGCATTTGCTCAAACAATAAAAAGTATTGTTGTAAAATAAATATTGATATATTTTGAAATTAAAAAAATTATTGATAAAATTATAAGGAAATTAAATTGACATCGATGGAAAATTAATTTTTTTGGATTTTAATTTGTTTAAATGACCTAAAAACGACTTTTATCAGATAATATATTCCGAAACTATTAAAGAAAAATAGAAAATTTCAAATAATTTTTCATTGAAAGTTTAATTGAAATTTTGAAAATCATCCTTTGTCCATTTAATATCCACGCAGTAACTATAAATCAGATTGTAAGTCTCCGATTCAGTAATTTCGTCACCATGTAAACGATATTTTATAGATAGTATGCTAGCCTATAAAATTATCTTGTTGAAAAAGGCAACATACATATAAAAAATATAGTATTATATGTAATCATATGCTTGAATTCTTTACTCATAAAAGAAAAAATTCTACCTTCAAAACATTTTCAATGAATTTATCGTGATACTTATATGTAAATTTAAAAACAGAGTTTAATTCAGCTGTAAATTAATACACATTATTTTATAAACTAAATAAAACAATTTCTAAAATAGTTTCAAAACATTTAATGCTACACAAAGCGAATCAAAGTGAATAATTTAGATTAAAGCATTCCCACTTTCACAAGGAATTTATCCCGTTTTCATCCCAGTAAAAACTAGTTTCTCATTTATTGCAATTTTAAATCTAATTTTACGGCGCTAATGGATTTAATGAAAAATTCACAGCCTTTGCCCATGGTTCGGTTGCTATGGCAACACATCGCTCCTGAGATTCTGACTGCTTGCTAAATTCAATTTTTAAGCACTGCATGCAAATAAAATTTTAATTTCAGCCTTTGAGTTTTTTTTTGCTTTATTATATATTGTTGAGAATGCATATATGAATTTCATTTTTTAGAAACTAAGGAGGGAAACAAATAATGAATTAATATGCCTTTAATTTATTTAATCTTTGCTATCTATTTATAAAAAGAATAACTTAATGCATACGTTAAAGGACGAAGAATACCAACAACAGCATGACATAAATAGAAAATACAGTAGAAGTTATTGCTAATTATTACTACCAAATGTATAGTAATATTAATTAATCCATAATAGAAACTGAAAATTCAGATCATATTTACATAAAAATCGGAATTTCATATCTTGACTAGGATATTAATTAGCTATTGCAATTAAATAAGCACTGCAACTACATAATTATAGCACGCAGATATAAATTTTATTAAATAATTATTTAACAGTAAATTAATTTACAATTTCCTTACTTTTCCAAATTTTTAAATAGTATATTTCTCAATAATTTTCAATATTTAGAAATTTTAAAGTTTTAGATTTAATTTCTTTTGATGATAGAAACAAAAGTTTATTACTTTTTAATTTATTTCCTTATTAATGAAATTCTAAAATGAAATGGATTTTTATGATATAAAAGCATCAATATTAAAATAGAAAAAATAGAATTACATTTGGAATTCTTAATTTAGAATTTTTATTTTACGACAAGAGATATTGCACTTGTGGTATAATTATGTCTTTAATAGTATGTTACTCGTGTTACAAAAGCTATATAAAAACATTTTTTTTTGTATTTTTACAGCATTATTATGGCAACAACATTAAAGGAAGTCACGCGATTGAGTTATATTTTCAACTAGTTGCCTTCTACATAATTAACCATTCTTTTATGCTTTTTCGGAATTACTATTCAAAACTGTACTTAAACATGAAAAGTTTGTCATGCAAAGTTGGACCAATTGCAGTACGTTGGCGCAGCTGGCTGATTATAGTGCAACAGTTAATTAAAAAATGTTATGTCAATTTTTTTTCCCTCTGGATGTTTTGCGAAAACAGTTATAGTTCCAAATTTGTTCCGAGTTAGTTAGTATATTTGTTTAATCACATCCAAACAATCAATATTATAATTAATCAAACAAGAGCCTGAAAAACAAAATCTATTTTGAAAACAAACTTATATGTGAAAATAAAGCTTTTTTTTGTTATTTCATTTGTGCTTTTAGTGTTTTTATTGGATTTCACTAGATTTATAAACTTTCGATAAAAATCATAATCTAAAAGTTAGTGTTTCCTGAAAACGATTAAAAGGGGAATATTTATGAAAGAAAATAATATTTTAACTTTTTTCTTTGTAAACATTAGAAAATGCATAAACATATAGGATGTTTAGGAGAGCAAATGTAAAATTCAACAAATGCAAACATTTATACAAAATCAAATATTTTATATTTTTATTGTTTTAGTATATATTCCAATTTAAACTATATATTTAAAATGAACCATTGAAAGAAATATATTCTTTTAAAACTTTCAGCTGCCAATTTAGGGTAGTCAATTAATATATCTTTGTATTTAATCTATTCTGTATTTCTATTAATTCAAAAAGAGTTTTCTAAACTCTTTTATAAACAGTTTTATAAACTAAGGAACAGTTTTATAAACTAAGGAATTTTTGTTTATTGTCATATAATGTAAGCAAAATGAGTGAAATTTCCAAAGATAAAATTACAATAGGAACAAAATCATAACATTTTTTAAACTATTGTAAATCATTAGCACATGGATATTTCTTTAAATTAACATTTACAATAACTTTACCAATTTAATATAAGCAATAACCGTATCTTTGGATTGAGTCTCTTATGTATTTCTATAAAATCAAATAGACATTTTCATAACAGTTTTATGAACTAGGGAATTTTTCTATATTGTCATATAATGTAAGCAAAATAAGTGAAATTTCCAAAGATAAAATTACAGTAGAAACAAAATCATAACATTTTTTTTAAGTTATTGTAAATCATAAACATATGGATATTTCTTTAAATTCTGAATGGCTTATGGTATCTCTATAATATAATGCAACTATGGTTTTGGAAATACGTTATATTTTAAATTCATTATTAAAAATTCATTATTATTATCACTGTGCACAAGTGCTGGTAGAATGTCGTACAGATTCCAACATAGTAAATAAATCATTGCACAACTAGCCTGCTTATTATGAAATAATTAATATTGCAAAAATGCAGCATTAGAATATTTCTCTTATAATTATGAAAATAGTACAAATAATTGGGAATTGGTTTCATATACTATTTAATTGCATTCATATTTCAAAGGAGTTATATCCAAATTAACTGCTTACAAAACTGAGTATTATATACTTAGACTAAATGCTTCAATTTTTTTTTATTTTTGAGATTTGATGAAAATTCGTTCAGAAAAACAGAATTATGAATATATTTAAAAAGTAAAAAAAAGTAAAACTTATGTGTATAACAAATTACAGTCAATGAAGCAAAAGAAGAAGTTACATGAAAGAGGAAGTGGAACTTGTAAAAGTTATTTTTTAAACAATATTTTAAATATAGCCGAGAAACATAATGCAAATATGCATAATATACATCATAAACATTTAAAGAGAAAAAAAAATCGTTTTCGTATTTATGATAATGAATTAGAAAAAGCAGGAAGTATAAATTTAGTTCACAGGAGGAAAATATTACGCAAGGAAAATGAGTAATATTTAACTTAACATGCAAATTCTTTTTATTATTTAACAGCAGTTAAACAAATCTATATTAATAAAGATAAGAAATACAGGAAAAGTAATTTAAAAAATATAATTTATTTAATCAAAAATTCTTTTTTTCTTTAAGCATAAAAGTATTATGTAAATAATTTAATTAAATTACTATTAAATTGAAAAATAAAAACCATCCATTATTAAATCATAAAAACTTAAAAATAAAGTTAAAAATAGTAGTTATAAAAATATGAATTACTACTCAAAATAAAGTTAAAAGAATATAATAAATTAAATTAAATAAATATTTTTTATTTCATTTAATAATTTAATTAACTCACTCTAAAATTAAAAATTAAAAATCTTCCATTATTAAGCGATAAGAAGTTAAAAATTGTAACTATATAACTAAGAATTATTGCTCAAAATAAGGTTAAAAGAATATAAAAAATAAAATAAAATAAATAAATTATTTTTTTTTTTCAAATTTTTTAATGCATTTTTATATGGTTGCGATTTATTTGAAAGAGTAAATTCATGTTCACTTATGTAAATTGAATGCCTTGTGCTATTTAGTTTTAGAATTTTTTATGAATCCTGCAATAAGCTTAACATCATAGTTCAGCGAAGACAAAAATAAATAAATAAATGATAGGAGCAGCAAATGTTTTAGGATGTGACTATGATGAAACGTAAATTTATTCCATAAATCTTGCCAGGAATGGAACGTTATCTATGGAATTCTAAAATCTTGAAATGTATGGAAAACGACTAATGCCCTCAGAATGTAAATTATATTATAAAATAAGATAGTAGCATGTTCACTCTCATTTATTAAGTTCATCGTAAAATGTCCCTTTAAGTAAAACACAAAAATATTAATAGCACGAAAAGACGTAAAGAACAACCATTATATAAATTAAAAATTATTCGCACAGTAAAAAATGAGAAATACTATCTGGAGAGCCAAACGATTATATATCTTTCGCCTTAGGTTCTCTTGTTTTTCAAATGTTTGCTGCCAAAAGATAATAAATATGAATTTTGAGCTGTAAAAACTGCACTTCTACTTCTTTTAACAGATTTTCGCTTTTAGGTAAGTCGTTTCCCGATAAAAATAAGTGTATTCACAGCTTTCTATTTTTACTATTATTAAGGTACTAAAACAGATGCATAATAATTGCGTTGCGTGCGATAGTCGACAAACTGGCTGCTACAAGGTTGCCACCAAAATAAAACACCAAATGTCAGCTATTTCAAGATAGTAAAGTTAACGCTATTGAGAAGAACTTTACTAGTCTTCGAAAAATCAATTCGAACATCTCGCCAGCTTTCAGGAGAAACTGTTATTTTTAAAGGTTTCTTTTTGGGATAAAAGGGCATTTCAAAATAAACAGAACAGTGAAAACTTCTTTTTTTTTCATTTTATGAAAGCCCGGTGGCAACACAATCTTACGATGGTTAAAGCCCGAGACTTATGGGTTTAGTAAGTCGGTTCAGTTTAACTAATCCTCTTCAGGTAGACATTTTAAAACTTTATGTAATCAGTTACTTTAATGGCGATGCAAGTTGTTCTCTTTATTTCTGAAAACTTTCAATAAATATCGGATGTTTTAAGGCTAAATGTAATCTTATTGTAAGAGTAGGCACAAGTTAAAATGTTTTATGATTTTATTGAAGATACAAGATATCCTATTTTTAAATACGTTGTTACAGGATTCTTTTATTATCAAATAAATAATAGTTAATGCCGATGGAAAGGAAAGTTGAAAGTGCTTCAATAGTTTTATATCTCCCGTTTTGAAAAGAACTAGTAAAATTACATAATTCAATTAATTAATTCAATTATATAATATTGATATCTAAAATATAGTATTTATATTTAATTTATTAAATATGGTATCTTAAATATCTTATTTTTTTAAACCTAATTTTTTATGACTTATTTTCAAAAAAATCTGAATAATAGGGTATTGTTTTATTGAATTTTTTGGTGAATTTTTGTTTTCATTTGGGAAATTCGTTATTTTAAAGTGATAAGTTTTTTTCGTGTACATAGTTTTTATTTTTATACCAATTTTTTTTATTAATAGAACTCAGAAAATTCGAATATATATAATATATATAAAATATTCGAATATATATAATAT
>JAPMOR010042299.1:20098-34682 GCA_026543865.1 Argiope aurantia
ATATATATAATATATATAAAATATTCGAATATATATAAGTGGTAAGAGAATTTTCTTAACTTTTGTTATAATAAAAATTGACAGTATGAGAACAATTTATTTATTTCGTTTTGAAATATCGATATATTTTGATGCTTAAGGAATTTTCTAGAAATAATAATTACTTATATATTTTAGTGACTAAAAATTATGAATGTAATAAATTATTGTTCAGTTTCTTAAATTAGTGGAAACTAAATAATTATATTTATAATTAAGAGGTAGCAATTTTATAGAGTAGATTCATGACCAGCTAAGGTAACAAATCAATGATACTCAAGCTTACATTTGTCATATAACTGTGATGTCATAAACATAATATTTTGGTTGATGATTGATTTTGGTCTGAAACATTTTTGCTCGCTTAAAGTAAAATTCCAATAGTTAAAAGCAGGGTTTTTGTATGTTAATATAAAAGATAATTTTTAATATTAAAAAAATCCTACATAAATACCAAATAAAAAAAAACAATTATTAATCTTAATAATCGTTAAGTAATAACTGTTTGCAGTTAAAGTATTCACAGAATACAAAACTTGAAGTTATTGAATGATTTTTAACAATGAATATCTTACAATATTTGTTCTGAATTTTTTTTATTGTCTTTTGGATGTTTCTTTTAATTTAAAGGCCATATTTTATGGTAAAATATCATGTTTATAAATCGAAATACATTATTTAAATAATATTTCACTCATATTTTTTTTATTAACTATGGTATCTTAAATAATGGTTGTGGCCTTATTAAGTCGTGTAATACTATATGGAAGTCGCGAAAATTTATACCGCAATAGATTCTTCAACTCGAATAAAAATAGTTAAGAAATAATAAAACGTTCCTTCGATATTTGCTAGAATCTTTTTACCAAAAAATAACTGGATTCGAATTTTGACTTTAATTTTAGTTTGATAAAATGTCCAGCATTTGTCTCAAATTTCAATGAAATATCCCAGATTTTCCAGAATTTTATTTATAAGTAAAATGTACGAAGTTCTAGTTTTTTTAGTAACAATATTAAAAAATTAATTAGATTAAATTAAAACATTAATTTTAAATTTTCAATTTCAATGTTAAAGAAGCTATACAATAATAAAATCCTGTTTGAGTTTTATAATAAATTTCATATTCCTGCCAAAAAATTATCTATATATATTTTATTATCTTATTCCAAAAAATGCCTGAATATTCTGTTTTTAATCCCAAATTGAAAATGAGCCCTGGATTGTACCGTTTTTCTGTTATAAATAAATACATCATATTGAAATTAATTGAATTGCTTTATTTTTATTCTTAACTTCTGAGGAATTTTTCATCTCGGCTATATTGTATAAAGAATATACTCACTTTAAGTTTTCCAATGCGAAATAATCAAAGTGAAGAAAAAAATGGCATTATTTGTATGATTTTAGGATTTTTTAAAAAAGAATATGAAGAAAAAAATGGCATTATTTGTATGATTTTCTGATTTTTTTGAAAAAAAGAAAGTGAAGGAAAAAAATGTCATTATTTGTATGATTTCCTGATTAAAAAAAATATTTTTTTTGAAAAAAATTTTGAAATTTTTGAAAGAAAAAAAATGGTATTATTTGTTTGATTTTTTAATCTTTTTTTTATTTTTTTTAAAAGAAAGTAAACGGTTAATTATTTTATTGTTACTGACTTTGTATTTCATTTTATTCCTTTTTTAGTAAATATACTCGACATTTCCCGAGAAGAAAATGAGACTAATAGTTCAAATATCTACACCATACAAAATATTTCTGTAGTCCACTTTTATTTTTATAGAACTATTTATTCTGGATTTTATCAACAAACTTTAAAACCAGTCTTTTACAGTGTTTCGAATAAAATTCAAAATCTGGTCATTTTAGATGTATGTGATGCAGATGTGTTATGCATCTTTCGAAATTTTGTGGAATAACAAAACACATCTTGCGTTACAAATACGAACCAATTTTTTTTAAAAAAGCCGTTAACTCTACAAAATACCCGAAGTGGCACATTAATTTAATGGACAGTAAGATAGACCATAAATCTGAAAATAAGTTATAAACCGAGCCATGAAATCAAAAATCAGGTCATAAAACAATAAATAGGTCATTAAAAATGTTATTGTTCTGGAAAATAAACCAATCGAGTTCAGGTCAATAAGAGGAAAGAAAAAAAAAAGTAATTGGCATGGGAAAGGTGAAGAGAAGTTTCAAATTGAGGAAGTTAGGAATAAAATTATTTTTTAATATTTTTAATGAAAAATGGCCAAATGAACAACAAATTTTCTATATCTATCAATTATTTTAACGCGATTACAAAAGATCCTGATTAAGAACTAATTTCTGGAATACGATCACATATGAAATACTTTTCAAAAATTATATTTTAAAAGTATTTTATAATTCTATTATCTTTCTAAAATGATTTTAAATGAGATATTTCAAACGATTTTAATGCGATAATATATTTTCATTTCATTTATTTATCTTCCTTTCATCTTTTTTTTATTTATCTTTTAACAAAATTATAAATTTTTAAAAAATATGTTTGTTGTAAAAATAAATCCTAATTTTTATCATAGGTATTCAGAACATTCCTATTGTATAAAAATTCTAAAAATTTAGTAATGAGAAGAAAATGGATTCTGAAGCAAAACTTACTTTTCAAAAAATATGTAAACTGTTCTTCAAATAGAAATTATTTAAAAATTTTTGAAAAACAACAATTCAAACAATTAATGACAATTAATAAACAATAATTACATAATATTTATCATCTGTTTTTTTAATTTAATATTTATCCTCTGTTTTTTTTAGTTTAATATTTATTGTCTATTTTTTTTTGTATTGCAATTGCCGCAATAATTTAAACCGAGTTTTTTCTCTATTCGGTCGCAAACCATAATTTTTTTTATTATTTAAACATTGGATATTATATTTGAACTAGAAACCATCTTAAAATTTAATATACTAGAAAAATCCAAATTACTAAACAATGAATAATTTCTTAAGTTTTTTAGAAAATTAAATGAGCAAATATTTAAAATGTCTTTATTTTTTTCTAAAAGCGTTAATTCTAATATTTGAAACGATATTCATAAGATGATATTTCATCACTTTTTCCATATATCGTGTAGTAGACAGAATATTAATTTCCGCTTTCCTTCTTCATAGCATTAATTACTGAATTCCAAATCGGATTATATTCAATGAAAAATGGGTTTTCAATTTTTAGATTTAATTTCTTTGATAGAATTGAACCAATTTTAATAAATTTCTTTTCTTTTTTTTATGTAATTTTTATAAGGGAAAGTTCAACATCTTTAATTGATAAGAGGAGAATAGAAGAAATAGTATTTTTTAAATAAATTATATTTTTAAAAATGTGTATTCATTTTGAAAACTAGCGCTACAAATGTTGGCATCGAATAAAATTAAAATTTATTTAGTAAGTTTTGTAAATGAAGCATCTTTAATTTTCATAACGTTTTTGTCTGCACATTAAAATTATTATACATCTATAAATCATTTTATTGTTAGTTTCTTTACATTGTATATTTATATACCCTACTTTAATAAATATACTTTCATAATGTGTTAATTTTTTAAATTAAATTTATTAAATATTTTATTTTTTGACATTTATTAAATTATTAATTATTAAATTAAAAATTAAAATTTATTAAAATATTTTTAAGATTATTAAAATTAATTAATTAAATTTGTTTTATAATGATAATAATTTATTAAACTATTAAAAATTAAAAAAATTGTTATAATTTCATAAATGAGAAAAGGTTAGGGTTCTAAATCCTGAAATCTATATAACAATTTTGATAACATAATCCGAATTTTGATTCCTTTATACATAGTGAATTTTGAAGAAATGTACCAAATGAAAAAAAGAATGTTGCTTGGAATTAACTAATTGCTTTGAAATAGTTAGAATAGTTCAATCTATTTACACATTTAAGGCAAAAAAGTCCAAATATTTAACATTATTATAAAATTATTTGAATAACTCCTAATTATACACAAATTTATAGCGAAAATTTTAATAATAACTTACTTTTCTTGTATGCTTGGGTAGTGATGTAGGTTATTAGGATTTTCTCCTCAGTTATTGAGTGTGACTTAGAAAATGAAATTTAAAAACAGAGCTAATAAACTTAAACCACTAAAAATTTGGATTTTTTTATTTCCATTAAAAATTTTTTTTATTTGGATTTAAAAGTTCTAGGAGTTACAAATTATCTAATAAAAAGAATTGTAACTGTAAAAAAATTCCTATTAATAGAATGTAAAATCATATTTAACAAGCAAGTGCTTAACTAAAATATTATAGCAGTAATTCATCTGTCGTCCTGAAGCTATCAATATTGGAAACTTTCAGTTAACACGAGATATTTAAAAATAGTAAGCTATTTTTAATTTCTTTTTTTTTTAAATGAATTTATTGCTTGAATTTTGTGGTATCTTATTATTTGCCCCAAATAGAACAAAGATGTTAAAAATAAATATCTGAAGTATTTGAAATTAAATAAAAGAGTACTTTACTTATTATTATACTTATTATTTACTTATTTTTAAATAAAGATTATTAAAGAATTTTTCATTTCTTGTCACTTTTAAGCAACATATTCCATTTTAATAAAATTTGATTTATTTTCTGTATGAATTTTTGATTTCAAATAAATATGTCAAGTTTATAAATCATATTAAGTTGAGGTATTTATAATAAAACATTATTCGACTTCCGAACGAATTATTATGAACGAAAAAATGTTTAAAAGATATGTTTCAGCGTTATAGAAAAGAATAACTGGTTATACAAATTTTAAAAAAATGCTTTATTGTGATAAAAATAATTCCAACAGTTATTAGAAAAAAAGTATTTCAACATAATTATAAATGATGAGGGAGAGGTTTCATTTAAAAAAAAATTGCAATCGATAATTTATTCTTAATTATTTAAATGATACCTTATTCTGTTCATGACCATAACCCTTTTTTTAATCAAAGTGCAACACTTCTGATTTATCAATATAATTAAAAACTCATTAAAATGATACATTTTTTCTCTATAATGGCAATACATAATTCTCGTGTTCCTCAGAATTCAATTATTAATAATAGTTTTTTTTCCCAAGAAATTTATAAATTAAACCTTGAAGACAAATTCATTAGAAAATGGATTTTTTTTGTTCCTAAGTTTTGTTTCTAATAATGACATTCATAATTACTAACACATTTTTATTCAATTCTTCATTGTACTTTTTTTTATTTCGATTAACTCTTAAAAACATAAAAAAACCCGCTTTTGTTTTGAAGAAGTTAATAACTGTGATCAACCTTCGTAAGAATTGTTACATTATAAGATACGAATTCTTAATAATTAATGTTTTTCATATTTATTGTTTGAATTCTTTTTTTTTTCATTGGAAAAAAATGAAATATGATAAAGAAATAGAATTCGTCTTTAATCTTTCATTGTCAAAAAAGTATTCTTTTTATCCTTTTCAGTAGAAAAATTATGAATGTATCGTTTGCAATTTGAGTGAAATTATTTCGCTTAACTTGAGACTTAATGAGTAAATACGAGTTAAATATTCTACTATCTAAAATTTATACAAAGGATTTGTTAAATTTTTACAAATTTATACAAAAGATCTTTAATCTTTCATTGTTAAAAAAAGTATTATTTTTATCTTCTTCAGTAGAATAATTATGAATCAACCGTTTGAATTTTGAGTGAAATTATTTCGCTTAACTTGAGACTTAGTGAGCAAAAACGAATTAAATATTCTAGTTCCTAAAATTTATACAAAGGATTTGTTCACCAGTATAGAAATTGATTAATATTAGGATTACTTGACACAAAATTTGAATGAAATAATAGAAATAATACGAAAGTAGTTAAGTTCTTAATTCGTTTTTAAAATTATTGAATTTCTCACTAAAATAAATAATATAATTTCTAACTAAAATAAAATAATTTTCTTACTTTTTAAAAGTAAAATTTAACTATCAAATGTTTAAAGTTTTGGTAATTGGAATTATATGCACCAACGTGAAATACGTACTATTTTAACGTTTACTTTAAAAAGTATTTTTATTTTTCCTTGATGCAAAGTATGCATTGAGAAATTACTGTAATTATCAAAAAATTCCACCACAAAATTTTAACGAATTATTTCTTTTTAAATTAACAGGCACTGAAAAATTAACTTTTGAAATTATATCCGTCTATCTGTCTGGACGTATGTGAATATAGTTAGCGTAAAAAATGTAGCAAATTCTGGTTTTTAAGATATATGGCATGCCGTTTTTACTTGAAAATTTTTCTTAAATGCATACTATATTTTCTTAGCTGATATGTAAAAAGGTATTTTTAATAAACATGTTGCTCTTTACACCGAAGAAAAATATTATGTATATTATTAAATATTGTTTTTATTTACTGAAACTTTGCCACAACGTACGCATAACATTACATTATTATTTCCCAAAACATTAGAGAAAAATATCAGCGATTGAATAGATATAACTGAAGAAAGAATTTTTTTAAATTTAAAGATGTTGTAAGAATCGGTTTTCTTCCGCTAATAAACAGTGAAATCAAAGAAGCAATAACAGAAAATAAAACCTTCAACAATTTTAGACGCTTTGGAGTGGTTTCCATGGATTGTAATGGAGCGATTAGTTGCATACAAACATCGATAAAAACATTTTTGACTATGTTATAAACGACAATCTCATGACAATCTCAGGACTTGGGAAAATCAAAGGGTAGATTTCCTGATTTTTTTGTGAGTATTTAATTAAAAACAAGCACATAACAGACAGAAAATATTTTGAATGCCCATTATGATATTTACGACAATTATTAATTTATTATTTTAATTCTCATTATCAAAAGATGGCCCCGAAAGTTCTTTTCACTATTCACATAAATTTATTTAATTCGCTTTTCTTCAAATTTGTAAAAATTTTGTACTAGGTATTTTCCTTCTTTACCTGATGAGTCAGAGCTCTGAAATTTTATTCTGTTCTTTGATTTTAAGATTTATCAGAGCGTATTTATCAATTAATCGATTGATTTAATTATATTTTGAATCCATATGAGTGGCGCCACCTGACGGTGAATATGAGAAGGAAATTTAATCAGTTTTCCATTATATTTATATTAATGAATCGTAAGTTAAATACTGAAACAAAAGACAATCTCTACTACTAATAAGGATAAAGGTCTGTATGTGTGTTAACAGCCTACAGACCATGAAGTTTGACCTTGAGCTATTGAACTTGACATATATATATATACCTTGGGGGATGATAATGTTGCACTTCGGAGCATTTTCATTTTGAAATTTTAATTAAAAATTGAGCAGAATTTTCGCGTTTTCAAAGATAATCGCGTTTTCGAAATAATTATAGCACAAAGTTAATTTTTACATCATCTTGAAATAATAAAAAAAGTTTTAAACGATTCAAATTTATTGCTATATAATGTTTTCTTTATTAATTAATTTTTAGGAAATGTTTTAAGTATATTTTAGAAAATATGCTTCATTATTGAAGTGAAATCTAATGGTTTTCATTATTGCTACTAAGTTTCAGCTTGTATTTTCTCCAATTTTTTAGTCATGATATGAAAATTGGCTCATTTCATTATATAGAATAATTTACATGCCTGTGTGTTTGTGTGCAATTTAATGGGTATTAGGTATGCTTGTAACGCATACTTTTTTGTTAAATTTTTTGGTTATTTATTTCAAAATTAAACAATGGTGTAGGTTTTTTTAAAGAGTTTAAAATTTTTAAACATTGATGTCTTTGCCTATGAGAATATATTGGATTAATAAAGACAGAGAAAAAGGTTTGAGGAAATACACAACAAAATGAACAGAATGATGTAAGACTACTAAAATAGTAAGACTTATATGTTTAATAAAACTTGTTTAAAAACATTTTGCTGGTGAAGCATTAAGACCAAGTTACACAATATAACGGATGTCCCAAAATTAACGCAAGATTTGAATTTGCCACCATTTGTGCAGAAAAGTATTGGCAACCTTATTAAAAAACCATTTGACAGCTGATAGTTTAGGTTTAGTAAAAATGGAGCGTTACATGATAGAACAATGTGTTAACGCAAGATTTGAATCAAATAAAAAAAACAGTTTTTTTTTCTTTAAATTATTATATTTTTATTGAATCTTTAAGTGCATAGGATAGGGTCATGTACGAAATAAAACATACTGCAAATGGTCACCATGGCTTTTCTGGCACATACATCAGCACTCTTTCGCCGAAATTTTCCATGGCCATTTTGAATAAATGTGGTTAAATTTCGTTGATGCTGTGTTGAATTTCCTCGTTCAACTCACGCGTGCTTATGAGCCTTTTGGTTTAGACCTTTGACTTCAAATAACCACTTAAAAAGAAATCAAATGCGTTAAATCACACGATCTAAGGGTCCAGTTCCCGAATTTTTCGAACTGTGTCCGCCCAACTTTCATTATTTTTGAAATGTTGTTCAACAATCAAAACACTTTATTCTGTCGTGCAACGCTCCCTTTTTACTAATCCTAAACTATCAGTTGTCAAATGGTTTTTTTATAGGGTTGCCAGCACTTTACTGCTCAAATGGTGGCAAATTCAACACTTGCTTTAATTTTGGAATACCTTTATTTAAATGAAATCTTTAGCAACAAAATCATTTGATCCCGACAAACCAAGTGGTTGCCAAAAGCGGTTAGTAGTTGAAATAAAAGAAGAAGTTATTTATTAGTATGCTACTAAAAGAGTATTTTTTAATATGTTATCTGCCAAGGCAAATTGTACATTTCTTATCCTCCAAATTTCTTTAGCATATTTTTTTGATAATTCTTAGAGATGGCAGTCAGCGTGTTGAAAACAATTTTTTAAAAAGTGTATTTTTTAATAAGTTATCTACCAAGGCAAATTGTACATTTCTTATCCTCCAAATTTCTTTAGCATATTTTTATGATAATTCTTAGAGATGGCAGTCAGCGTGTTGAAAACAATTTTTTAAAAAGTGTATTTTTTAATATGTTATCTACCAAGGTAAATTGTACATTTCTTATCCTCCAAATTTCTTTAGCATATTTTTATGATAATTCTTAGAGATGGCAGTCAGCGTGTTGAAAAAAATTTTAAAAAAAATGTATTTTTAATATGTTATCTGCCAATCCAAATTGTACATTTCCTATCCTACAAATTTCTTTAGCATATTTTTATGATAATTCTGAGAGATGGCAGTCAGCGTGTTGAAAACAATTTTTAAAAAAATGTATTTTTTAATATGTTATCTACCAAGGTAAATTGTACATTTCTTATCCTCCAAATTTCTTTAGCATATTTTTATGATAATTCTTAGAGATGGCAGTCAGCGTGTTGAAAACAATTTTTTAAAAAGTGAAGTTTCAATACGTTATCTTCCAAGGCAAATTGTACATTTCCTATCCTACAAATTTCTTTAGCATATTTTTATAATAATTCTTAGAGATAGCAGTCAACATGTTGAAAACAATTTTTTTTAAAAGTGTATTTCCAATACTTTATCTGCCAAGGCTAATTGTACATTTCCTATCCTCCAAATTACTTTTGCATATTTTTATAATAATTCTTAGAGATGGCAGACAGCGTGTTGCAAACAGTTTTTTAACTATATTTTTGGAGATTAACCTGAAAGGCAAACATAAGTTTTAAAAAATTTTGCTTTTTATTGCACTCTAACAAAAGTTATGTAAATTAAGTTTTAACAGATTGTTTCTTTATACTGTTAAACCCTTGATTCCAAGAAAGTCTTAATAAAAGCTTTCCTTCTGTAAAACGTGGTTTAAAACTTGTTGAAACAATAATTCTATTGAGAACGTAGTGTAAAATGGCTTAAACGTTTTAATGGCCGACGTGAGTGTACTTTTTTTTTTATTTCGTACGTTAGTAGAATTCGTTATTAACGTACCCTGCAATTTGAAGAGAACATTTTCTGAAATTGATAAATTGTATCTACAGCTGAAACATTGGTTACAGTTTTGTAAAGTTAATTAAGACTTTATCCTACATGATCTTCGCTTTCATAAATCTTTTTTATGTATAGTTCTATTGTCTGAAATGGCCCACTATACTTCTTGATTATAATCTATTGAAGATTATTCCTAATATTTCTCTTTCAGAGTTAAAAAAATGGTTAATAAAAATAAAAGAAATGGTGAGAAAAAACTAAAGTAATGGGAAGTTTGACTTTTAAGTCTTAAAATTTCGCTGTAATTAGGTGCAATTATATCCGAAATTAATCTCGTATTTAAACTAAAAATAATAAAAAAGAAATAAAAATAATAATAAAGAAATTCTTTTTGAAAATTTTTCATTGTTAAAAAAGTTGTTAATATGTATAGATTTCACTTATATATAGATTTTCTATAGATTTTCAGTTTATTTAAATGCAATCAAATGTATGAGAATTTGTCGCAATGCTTTAATGTTTTTAATATTTCAATGTTTTAATTTAATTTAATGCTCTGATACGTTTAATTTAATATTTAATTTAATTTAATGTTCAATTACGTTTAATTTGATATTTAATTTAATTTAATGTTCATTTACATTTCATTTAATGTTCAATTACATTTAATTTAATGTTCGCTTGCGTTTAATTTGATATTTAATTTAATTTAATGTTCAAGACTTTAATATCTTTCAGATTCTTTTTTTTTCGAACACGAAGTATACTAAAAGAAAAGATTCTAATTGTCAAAAAATTCGAACTCTAGATTTTGACGTTTTTAGACCCTTCCGAATCCGAACAATACATTTTTGGAATTATGTACGTTCGTTTGTCTGTCTATCAGTCTGAACACAATAATTCAAATACGTCTTGAGATAGAGGTATGAAATTTGGTAATAGACTTTACTCGAAATGTATAGATTTTTATCAAATTTTGAAAGAAATCCAATAAGAGAAAGTCTGTCTGTCAAAGGACAAGTGACACATTAACAACAAATCGAAAAGAGCTAAATGGAAAAAATGGAACACATATTAATCATCCAAAGTGTAAATTCTATCAAATTTGGAACGAAATCTATTGAGAAGTTTGCTATCTGTCGGTCTGTATTTTCTCAAGCATGTAGAAGCGATAATTCAATGACAATATATGAAATGTGTTATGTAACTTTATGGCTACAATTGCAGCTCCGCATCCAATTTTGTTTCAATCCCTCGGTTAAAAAAAGGAGTCCAGAATACACATTTGATGTTCTCGCTATTTTGTACTAAGGTATCCGATTTAATTAGAAACATGAATTTGGATGAAAATTCGCATTTTTTTTTTTACAGTTTCAAAAAATAAGTATTTCCAGATTTATTTTGTCTCTATGTCAATTAAAAGCTAAGTTATAGCAAATTATTGGCATATGATACTTATTTATATGCATTTTAAAACTTTAAATACATTTTATGAAAGGCGAATTTTTTCATAATTCTACTGCATCGTCATATCCAAAAAAATAATGTAGAAATATTAGATCAAGTCAAGATCAAGATAATAGATCATAAAATCAAAATAATTATTGCTTGTTAAGTTATGCAGAATGTAATAAATTATGGATTTGATGTTGAATGCTCTAGAAGTGGATTTATGATTGTTTACTGTAAATATTGTTGAAAAAAATTCCAAAATTTCATAGATAATATCATATATTACACACAAAAATTTTATTTCTGATTATAATTCTTAGATAATAGTTAGTTACACTCTGAGTTATGTTACACATGTAATGTTACAAAAAAAAATGAAAAACTGTACCATTTTTTTTTTTTTTACCTAGAGCAATCCTAATTTTTGTAAATAAATGTTAAAATTTGCATCAAAATATGCTTTTTCTTCAAAATCTACATATGTATTTAAATAATTTCATTTTTATTCATCCTTTTATCCTTATATTTAATAAAACATCATTTAAACATTGAAATATTTGTGTTTTTTTTAAATCTCCTCCGAACCTAGTCGGATGCCTTAACTGCATCTCAGAATTTATCGCCAAATACTATGTACTAACAGGCTCTTTCGTAACTAGAGTTTGCCAATGCATGCCAATAATAATATACAAATATATTTATTATTACAATAAAACCTGATTTAAATCTTGCTATTTATCATTTAAAATACAATAATATAATTATAGCTTTCAAATGTAAATGTCTAAAAGTCTGTTATATGATACGAAAATGCTACCGATATTCGGTAAAAAGATTCGTAAACTAGGCACAGGAATTGACAAACGTGACATAAAAAATGCAATGAAAAACGTCATAGGTTCAAGTTAAGAATTTTATATCGTGAAAGAGATTTGGCATTCAAAACTGGAGCAGAATAACTGTATTCAGAGTTACTTTATTCATGAAAAGCATCTGGAACGAAAACTGTATAGTGATAAAAGTAGAAAAGAAAGTTTCGAGAATTCACAATTTCTTAGGAGATATGGAACATTTTCTACGATTTTCCTCCCAAACGTTGACATTTTCTGTGAATCTATATCTACTAATAATAAATGAAAACGTGCGTGTGTTTTGGGTTCTGTGTTACATTTAATTTTGAGCTATCAAATTTGGCACAAATATACTTTCGAGGATGAGAATGTGCACCTTGGAGGCGATTTTTTGAAGTCTTTAGCAAACATTTTAATTTTAATTAAAATTTGAAATTAATTTGATTACGAATTAAAACGGATTTTGGCGGGTGTTTTTTTTTTTTCAATATAACTTTCGAAAATATTATGGCACAAAAACTATTCTTACATAGTTTTAACATTTCAAAAATTTGACTTATAACGATACAAGTTTGTTTGCCGTATAATTAATTCTTTCTGTTATTTTCCATTCAATATTGATGAATAATTTTTCAACGATATATTGTATTCTATTTTATTATTACAGTAAAATTTAATTAGTTTTATTTATTTCATAAAATATTTAATAGTGTAATTTTCTATAAGTAAAAGTAAAAAAAAGAAAAATTGTGTTTTATATCTGCAGGAATAATATCGTAAATTTACAGTAACGCAAAAGTTAGAAAAGTGGCTAATAAGTCTGTTTTATTTTTAATAGCATTATGATATCATGGGATATAATTCCATTAGGAAGATTAATTTATGCAATGAACAAAACAAGTGAACTCTTAAAATAACATGGCTTTAACGTCTAACTTAATTTGATACTTAAAAGTATTTTTTTTGAGAAAATCATAAACAAAATGAAAATCATGCACAGGGGAAACAATTGAAATTATAAAAAAACAATGTTTCTGTCTAACCAATTGTTAGTCAAAGAGGTTAATTAAGACTGGTATTCAACCTTGAATAATTTTACTTTTTGGGAGAAGTTCAGCCTAAAATTAAATTTAAAAGGCACTCAAAACACTTCAGCAAGAAACAAAAACAAGACAAAAATACACTTTTGCGGAATATTATGAAAAAAATACGATTTTTTTTTCATCTGCCAATTTGAATGATTGAAATGTTTTGAAATTCGGATCGCTAGTATATAGAAAATAATGACATTTGTTCCGTCTGAACAATTAATTCATAGTTTAAATTTTAAATTGATCGTGTGTAGTCGAAGCATTCTGCAGAAATACAGTGAATAAAAGTTTAAACTAAAATACTAAAACATAAGAATTGGCTCTTACTTGCTGCGTAGCTGTATTTTTTTTTTTGAGATTAGTAAAATAGTAAAAAATAGTAAAACTATTTTTTAAAACACTTTTTAATTTAATTTTTTTTGAGGAGGGAGGTGCTGATTTAGTTTCTCAGGAGATTAAATAAATGTGTTTCTCTAATAATTACTATATCAAAATCATAGAATTCGAATGAATTTCATTTGAATATTTCTGCTGCTTCAGTAAATAACAGTTCATTTTTAATGAAGAAAAGGAATTTAATTAATTAAAGATAATCTAATCGAAAAGTCTATATATATATAGTTGCGATAGCAAATGATTAGGAAATGCCACACATTTATACGTCATTACTCTGAACCTTGCGTCACCCCGGCGAGAGGATGTTTGGTACTCTGATCAACAAATCAATCAATTTATCTGAAGACGATAAATTAGTCTATCCTTTATGGGGGAGGGGTCGAAAATTGTTTTCGAACTGGTACAATAGTTGTAATACTAAGTTATTAAATTTTCCTAGCGATGCTAACCTGATGAGATTTTAATGATCTAATAAGTTTGAATAGATTCACCTGAGCATTTTTCATCTAAATAAACATGCAGATAACTATAAAGAATTTCTTCTTTTAATAAAAATGAAATTATACAACAGACATACATAGGATTTTTCTTGAAATTATATCGAAGACTATATATATATGTAAACATATTTTATCAGTAGCTTGGTCGAATCGAATAAACTTTTGAAATTTTAAACTACTATGTACTGACTGCTGGAGGCTTTTTATGCGCAAGAAGCGATGATAAAACTGACGTCCGTTTACATCACGAAACAAGTGCAAAAGTGATCAAAA
>JAPMOR010042299.1:39682-75442 GCA_026543865.1 Argiope aurantia
GACTATCAGCTAAAAAATATCATAATTGAATACAAGTTAATCTTATTACAACAGTTGTTAAAATATATACTTTTATCTCTGTATAATGCAAGTTTTATGCTTCATTCTTTTTTTCTAGAATTACCTAGCAAATTCATAGAGGAATCCGTTCAAATAACGTGACTATCAGTTAAAAAATATCATAATTGAGTACAAGTAAGTCTTATTACAACAGTTGTTAAAATATATACTTTTATCACTGCTCCCTTTCCTTGAGTGCCTTTGACAACCCGCATAATTTAAAAAAATATTCACTAAAGTTGTCGTTATACGCAATTATAGTATATTTTTAGAAAAACTAATAAACAATTCCTTAATCGATTACATAAATTTCTATTTTTTGTTTACATTTAATATATGATTAATAGTACTTTAAAAAGCATAGTTAAAAGATTTATTTGTTTCATCTAATGTATATTTTTAAATCTTTTTTAAAGGAATTGTGTCTTTCTATAGAACATTGTTTAACTCTGATTTCTATTAGGAAATTCCTTTAATTCTCTTTCAAAATCTTTGTCTAAGTATCTCCGCTGCATTTAATTGCCTTTCGTGTTCTGTTTCATTAAAAAGATTTGCTTATGTAATTAACGTTTTTTTTTCTTTTTTCTGTAACAATAAAAGAAAGAAAAGGAGTTAAAAGATCAAATACGCTTTAAAAAGTATTTTTCCTTGCAGTTTCTTTAGAATATAAATATATATTTTTTTAAACGAATCGGTAGAAGATAAATAAATAAAATAGAAATAAACTTAAAGGAACATTAAATTTACAAGAGGATTTTTATTATTTTTAATTATGTAAACTGAATCTTTACGAAAAATAATAATTTATTAATTAAAAAAATTAAATGATTGAAATTTCTCTTATTGACTCTAAAAAATTTGGCAATTTATAAGTTCTGGATTCAAAGGCTTTGATTTACAAAGGCAAAGGTTTTAAATCAGAATATTTCATATATAATATTTTAGCTTTATATTTATAAAATGCGAATATTCTTCTACTGTAAGAATAAATTATTTTACGAATCTGAAGTATGATGTGGAATAATAACTTTAATTAAAAATTATTAGTTTTGATCTTAGAATTTTGGCGATTTGTTGTTTTGAGGCTAAATTTTCATTTGATTTCTATATTTTTCCCACTGAAATGAAATAGAGGACATAAAATTTAATTTAAAAAAGAGCTTGGTTTTTATGTTTAGTTTTTTTATCTCTCTCGAAAATACAAAAAGAATATTGCCACGGAAAAAAGAATAGTAATAATAAAATAATATTATTATTGCATGGAGAATGTTTTAAATAAGCCAATTCAAATAAAATGGAGTGAGAGTAATAAGAAAAAATCGCCTGCTTTGAAGACATTAATATTAAAATGTCATATGAGAGAAAATTATTCGGCATAATTTTTACCTAAATTATCGGTTGAATAAGCGAAGAAAGATTTTTATTTGAGTAATTGATTTTGCCAAACGAATTTAAGTATAAAACATAAAAAAATAGGACAATTAAATGTCACTGACAAAATACATTAATATTTTTGAATTGAAACTCCATAAATGCTATAAATATTTCTTGCAATTCTTTGGATGCTCAATAAAATGGTTAGGTTAATTTTATTTCATTGCAACAAGAAAAAAATGCATAGTAATTTATAGTTGAAACTAAAATTTAAAAAAGTCATCATTTTGATCAATAAATGCACTTTATCCCCTTTTATTTCCTTCAGATTGCATGCAAAAATGCTTTTATCTTAAAACATAATTACTTTTTAAAAAATTGTTGTAATTAATAATGCTTAGCATGATAAAATCTTATAATAACCCTTTCTTTGTCTTTGGAACCGTTCCAGAACGGAAGTTAATGATCCAGTTTTCGAACGCAGCTCCTAGTTACCGCTCTTAAAATTCCTTCTTCGGAAAGTTTAATTGTGTAATAATTCTTTTCAAGAAACTGACTGGTGTTTTTTTTTTCTTCCGAAGTCTTCTAATTTTGTCGAAGAGTAAAGATTTTTGAGTGTTTTAGTATTTTCTTTTTAATATGTGATGATATACGAACGACATGAAGAGATTTTGAGTATACATTGAATTATTTTTAAGCTTTAATATCGCCGTAATGTAATAAAACGATTAATTAAAAGAAATAAAACTAAATGGCTGAGTGAATATCGACTAAAATTTAAATTTTTTAATTTCTATGCAAAAAAGAGACAATAAATTTAAGAGATATGGTTTTCTATACATCCACTGAGTTAAGTTTTAACGACATAATAAAAGGAAAATAAAACGTAAAACAATAAATGTTTTATCGTTAATCGACTCTGTCAGAACTTTGTAATGAAATAATAAAAAGTAGTAAAATTACAAAAATGACTTTTAATAAAGTTGAAATTTAAAATTAGAATTCTTCTTTCAACCAAATATTTCCTTCCTTTTTATTTCACACATCATTTAGTTATCAGTTCTTTAATAAAACTACTGTTATAACGCTTATTCTAAATTGAATATCAAAATGAAATTTTATGGCAAACGATTTTTTTGAAAAATCATTCGAGGAATCTAATTTTGAAGCAACAATTTAAAAAATATTATAACTGAGTATGCAGACGTAAAATAATGAAAAAGATATTAGCCAAATTTATCTTGAGCCACCTCTGACTTTGACTTCTAACACAGTGATCTAATTCGAAACGAATAAAGAGCAATGAACCAGTTTAACATCTCTTGTTAACTTTATGATCAAGGTTATCGTGTTCAACCTGATTGTCTTATTGAACCTACTCGTAATTTACTTCCAAATGAAATATTTCACTAACTTCTTTTTTTTTTCTTTTCTTCCGTACATGGAATATTTCAAAGTTACGTGAAGGGAATTAACTTTTTTTTCTTCTGCAACTTATTATTAAGTCAATGACAACATGGTAATTACATCCATTATTTAAGATTAAATAAACCACTGGTGATATTTATTCAAACTTTGATTTAAGTGC
This sequence comes from Argiope aurantia, assembly GCA_026543865.1. NCBI lineage: Eukaryota > Metazoa > Arthropoda > Arachnida > Araneae > Araneidae > Argiope > Argiope aurantia. Next base: position 42,705 of record JAPMOR010042299.1, read on the forward strand.
ATCTCTGCATTTGAGAAAGAACTCAGACGAATTTTAAAATGTATTTATTTTCCCTAAAGGAATGCAAAGGAAATAAATAAAAAAATTCCTAAAATTAATCATTCTATTATTCAGTAATCTGTAGGAACAAAAAGTCCAGTTTTGCATACCAAACTTTACACATTTTACAACAATGAACCAAAATCTATTAAATGGCAGTTGTTCTAATTACATAAATGTATTCTGTTATAAAATATTCTTAGACAAAATAAATTTTTCGTCAGAATTTAGGATTAATGTTTTTAAACACATTATAAAGTGAATGGCCATCGAATTTAGTATGTTTTGAAAAGAAAATAAGCAGTTTAAACTCCGCATCTAAATAAATTTTGATACAAAATTACGTTTTTTAAATAAAAGTCTCTGGTTCTCAGTTCTTACATAGAAAAATATAGATTTAAATAGTCTACTTGTAGGTATTTGAATTTATTTTATCAATATTTAAATAATTAAGTAAGAAAGAGCTGTTTAAAAATAGTTCAAGGAAATACTAATTTTTGTTTCATTGCTTTTAGAAAACTTATATGTAACTTCAAAATTGTAGATTTCAGTAAAGAAACTTGTGAGTGAAATAATACGATCTATATTCATATAAATAAAAATTATTAGTTCTAACATTGGACTTTAATTTTTATTTTATTTATCAAGGAATAAGTATCCTTACCTTCTGAAAAAAATAGCTATTAATATTCTCAAGAAAAATAGTACTATTCATTTCATAGTAATCATTTATCGAATACGATTGAATCTTTCTTGAACAATTGATCAGAATAGAGGCAATATTCGTTTAATATAACTTAAATATTAGTTTTGAAACCGGTAGATTCCAGGTTTCAGACTCGATTCTACTTAAAATTCGAAATTTACGTGAGTGGTGTAAGCAAAATCTGTTGAAGTCAAATGTCCACACACAATTATTATTATTATCGTTTCGTTACTCGTAGTTTTCAGATGGAGATGTCATCTCAAAAATCATCCATACCGTTTGACACGGTTCAAATTGACGAGTAATATAACTTAATAATCCTTCATATTACTTCAAAAAGAGATGGAAATATAATCTATACTTATAATAAAGCTCAATGTGTGTGTGTGTGTGTGTGTGTGTGTGTGTGTGTGTGTGTGTGTGTGTGTTGGCGCTCTACAGACCAGACCATTCAACCTACAGCTACCAAATTTGGCACGTGTATACCTTGGAGGCCGGGAATGTGCACCTGGGGGTTATTTTTTCGAATATTTAACTAGAATTTTATTTATTTAAAAATTAAGCGAAATTTTGACATGATTCTGCTATAACTGCCGAAAATATTACCGCACAAAAAAGATTTTTACATGAAGTTAAAGATAAAAAATTTATCTTTTAAATGATACTACTGTTTTAATCTTAAATTCAAATTTCTATTTTTAATGAATTTTTAAATAAATATTTTAACTATGTTTTTCAATATTTTTTTTCGTCAAAAATAAAAATGAGGATTAAGCACGTTTCGCATTCTTGAGAAAAAAATAGCTTTTTTCAAAGTGTTGCCATCACATTGATTAAAGCTCTAACTGAAAATAAATTAAATCTTTTTGGAAATGAAATCTGCAAAATTATAATTTTTGGCAAGTGTCTGTAAGAAATGAAACAAATATGAAATATTATTTTTTCTAAAAAATAAATTCAAGAAAAATTATTTTATGATCTTTTACACTCTCTATACAGGATGCTTATTCAGTCCCAGATTTATTTTGATGTTCAACGACTCATAAAATATTGAAGATGTAAACAAACTTATGGCATTTATTCATGGAATAACTCATATATTTTCCTTTTCAGGTTTGAATATTTTTCCTTTTTTAAATATCGTCTGCGCGTGTTTTTAATTTCAGATAATTTCATTTTCCAGTCTAAATATCTGTACTTTTCTAAATATCGTCTGCTTATTAATTGCATTTTTCTCTCTTTTGTTTTTGGCAACTATTGAAATGTTATGTTTACTTTTGATGCGTTTCTTCTATGTAGTACTTTTGTATGTGATGTTTTATTCGATCGGATATTAAGGAGAATGCATACACCACAAGAGAAAGCACAGATTTTATGGTGGTCATAGAATTAATTTCCAATCAACTAAATCACTGACTTTTAAGAGTTAATTTCAAATCACTTAAACTGACTGATTTATGAAGATTTGAATATCACTATTCAATAAAAAAAAGGATAATTTTAGATTTTTCATCGATCGTTTCAAAGAAGATCGTTCAATAAGAGCGCAGGTTTCTGAAGATTAATTGGCCTAAGATTATGAAAATGGTGAGTTTTTCTAAATTTTTAACATTTAAAACTTCATAAATAAGTCTTAGTTGATCGTGGAAAATAGAAACATTAATTCATTTATTTAAAATTTGGTGTGTCCAGAATATTTATCAGAATATGATACCATACTTCATTAAATTTAGACTTCATAATTTTTGAAATATATTTATAAGCAGGAACAAAATATTATTATTGATTTCATTTCAATCCTTTTGAAAACAAAACTAAAAACTGAATTTTATATTGAATCTCAGAAATTTTTGTTCAATTATTGTTTGAGATATTACATAAACTATGAAAAATATTTTGTAGTTAACATAAGACTTAAATACCGAGCCATTCTGTTTGCAATACTCATATTCAATAATAACAATAATTAATAAATAACAATAAAGATGATTAATAAAATAAAACGCTTGGTTTTATTAAAAAATATCTTAATATTAATTGCAATTTCGTCATTTACATTTTTAATTAAAGTTGAAGTTTTACCGGAAATGGCAACAAATTAGCAAAATATATATAGTAAATTGAACGAAACGATCTAAACAATATAAGTTTGGTATGACTATCAAAATTTGAAGATTATAAATGTTTTGTTTGAGAATCCTTTAAGAGACCAGTTACTTAAAATATTTAATTGAAAATTGTAGCGAGCGGTAATACTGGCGAACCGGCTGGTCGCCAAAGGCGGCTAGTACTTATATAAAGCTCAATGTGTGTGTGTGTGTGTGTGTGTGTGTGTGTGTGTGTGTGTGTGAAATAAATAATAATTAATTTCATAGTTCCTTTTCTTGCTTTTAACTTTTTCATCTATAATATAAATAATAAAATAATAAATAATAAAAATAATAAAAATAAACACATTTTTTAACAAGAAAAATATTACAAAAAATCGTAAAGAAGCGAAACATCTAAAGAGCGAAGAAATTAAAATTGAGAAAGTTATGCATTCGAAATATATTATTGTTGATGATATTATTATTATTTCTTTAATGTAATGTAGCCGATATTATGTTAATTCAAGTAGCGCTTTTGAAAAAAAAAATAAGGAGATATACATAAACCATTCTAATGAAATTTTTACAATATGTTGAATTTCAATATTTAAAAAACAATTTTTACCATTTAATCTATATCTATATCTATACTAATAAATAAAGCTCAATGTGTGTGTGTGTGTGTGTGTGTGTGTGTGTGTGTGTGTGTGTGTGTTGGCGCTGTGCAAGCCAAACCGTTCGACCTACAGCTATCAAATTTGGCACATGCATACTTTGGAAGTCGAGAATGTGCATCTGGGGTCTCTTTTTTTTTCAATTTTTAATTAGAATTTTAATTATTAATTAAAAACTAACTTTCCAGCCAAAAAAAATCTTTTCATTTCCCCACCGCCAAATGAGTAAGACTTCAGGGTTTTTTTCCCCACGCTAAACAGGATAGCCTTAAGAAATTTTCGGCAGTTATTTCAAAGGATTCTGTTTATTTTCTTAAGGTTTGATGCATTTAAAGTTAAACATTGTTAATTAATCGATCTTTCAGATTCATTCTGAAGAACTTTTGAATTAAAATAAAACAGAATAAAGGAAATTAAAAAGATCTAATCTGCATAGCGTTACCCCAACTGGAGTAGAAAATTCACGCATATGCGTTACCATAATTGGTGTTGAAAATTCACGCATGCACATTGTGTTCTGATTGTTGACAATATGGACTTGGTTTTGAAGGTTTAATATGTTTTCGACAGATTATTTCAAACGATTCTGTTTATTTTTTTTAGTGTTTATGGCTGAAGGCCTTTATAATATTATGAGTGAATTATATGACTATTAAAATTTAGAGTTTTAAAATATTTTAAAGCAGAAGCAGTTAAATGGGAGTTCCATAAAATATTTAATTATTAAAATTTTAACGTGCATTAAGATTGGCGAACCGGCTGGTCGCCAAAGGCGGCTAGTAAATAATAAAACTGTATAGTAACATAATGTAATAAATATAAAAATAATAAAATAATTAAAATAAATTGAACCATAGTAATCAAATATAATTTATAATAAGTCTAATAGAACGAATTTAAACAAATCTTAGTAAAGAGGCTATAGAAATTTAGCTGCCAATAGTGTTAATTTTCGAATTTTGATTCTTGAATGAAAAACATCCTGATTAATTTTGAAATAAAATTCAAAATACGGTTTCGGACAATGTTTTTCTTCGTATCATTAATTGTTTCATACTAAAAAAAGATTACTATACCTTTTATTTTATTTTTATTTGCTTCTAATGAATTCATTCTGATTTTCAACTTTAATTATATATTGAATATAGCAATATACATGAAACAGTATGGGGAAAAACATTAAATTAACACTAATAATATTTTATTTATGTTTCCTTATATCATTTTTTATAGATAACTTTTCTATTATCTTCCAATTCATTGTTTCTATTTTTTTTAATTGCATTAACCTATTATTGGAATTTGTCCAACACCCTCTGGTCCTTCCCTTCAAATCTTTCAACTAGCATTTCGGACTATAGTTAAAAAAAAAAAGAACCCTCATCAAACAATTAAATTTAAAACTAAAATTTTATGAAACTGCGCATTTCCTGATTCATCGTCTAAAACAAAATTAATCCAACTTTCCACTCGGTAAAGAGGAGATATTTTTAAATTAATTTATTAATAATCTTGGGTCCAATAATTCTTATTTTATTCCAGCCACAACACACCGGAATGGAGTTTAAAAAATTCTATTACTTTAATTAAAACTTCGATTCAAAAATAAATTTTACAGAGAATTACATCTTTTCTGATTAATCTCCCGAAACAAATCCGATCCAGCTTTTGAACCCAGGAAAGCGAAAGATCTTAAATATTTAAAGCGGACAGATAACCCTATCCCCTCCAACCCAATAATCGAAAGTGCGGCCAAGCAAGGTTTGGTGTTTACGTCTAAGCCACTGATCCATTTATAACTGGAAGGGGTAGAATAAGTGCGAAAAGCTGCGGATAACTTGCTTTTAACCTGCTAGAATCAGTCGACGGTCAACATAGGCGCAATCAGTCAGCCCTCCGTGTCAAAAGCTAGGAAAACTACTAACCGTAACCGGAAATTGCGAGTGTGCCGTGTTTTCTGAAAGGGTTGCCGAAAAATCCTCTCCTTATGAGTAATTTAGGGAAGGTTTCTTGACTGGTCGATTACGGTTTTTGATGGGCGGTGATTTCAGGTTGTTGATTGGGTAATAGACCTTTGTTGATGGAGTGCGTTTATTTGTAAATATGTCTGGTGGTGTGATTTAACTAATGAAAATATGGTATTTGTTATTGTAACAGTGGTTTTATTTGTTTAGTGTTGGGATTTTTAATTGCTGCGAGCGAAGCCAATGGCTTATTGTTATTATGTTAAGGACTCTTTAAATTAATCATTTTTTAAAAGTCATTTTTAACATGTATTAGATGCGATTGAAAAAAAACAATAATAAATGAAATTGTTTCAGATTCTAAAATTTGAAAATTAGCATTCTAAAATATTATTCGGCTGTTGTCTTATCCAGGCCTAGTTAGAAGAATGATCAAGAAATAATAATGATAAGCAAGGTAAAATAATAATCGAAGCAATAATAAAAGTGAACTTATAATCGAAGTAATAATCAAAGTGAATATTCTTCATTTCAAGAAAGATCGTGAAATGAGGAATATTTTATTTTACCTAGGAAAAAATTTCTTTTAAATTATTTTTTAATGAAGCATTTTTTAAAAATTATTTTTAACGAGAAGTAGATGGGCATGTAAGCAGCCTATAATTACGAAGTTGCATTAGATTTCAAAATTTAAAAGTCTAGCGTTGCAAAATATTCTCTACTATCTGGTTCGAGACTATTCTGCTTTCGTTTTATCAGTCCTAATTAGAAATTTATTATCCGTCATAAAATGAAGAATCATTTACTCTGACGAGAAAGATATTTTTTCTTCAAAAATTATAAACTGTCAGCTTTGATTCCTTCATTTTAAGCCTATCTTTGCAGGTTAGTGGAATCACTTATTAATGAATAATAAAAAAGAAAGTTTAAATAATTTTTGAAAGTCTACTTTTATGTTAATGTTTTGTTTAGAATAAAACGTTTATGTATTTATGTAGCAGTGATTTTATAATTTTACCTTAAAATGCGATCTTCTTTCTTTAATTAATCCTTAAAATTTACAATAGAATATTTGACAAATATTGATAAAATTTAACTTGTGCTAAGTAAAGTATTGATAGGAGAAGGTTTTGGGATAAAAAGGACATTTTTAATGATATGGGTGCTATAAAAAGTAAGAAATTATACTCTGATTTTTTTGTTATCTGGTCTACCTTTCATATACATTAAGTCCACAATGGAACGTGGGCATTGCAAATTAAATATCTGACAATGGTCTATGGATTTATGATCACAGGATGAACATTGCTGCTTTGAAAAACATGTTTAATTTTTGCTTTATATTTTCTTTGGTATTGTAATTCTAAATTTTACATTAAAGTTTTAATTAAGTTTTTAAGTTTGTTTTATCATATCACGAAACTTTTCCCTATTGAATTTAATATGATTTTCTATCAATAGCATTGTTTGAATGCTTTATGATTATTATAATAAGTCTAATTTGTTTATTACTTATACTGAATGTTCAAAATATTTATATAAATGTGCTTAATTAATACACTTTATTATTGCAAATTATTTAATAAATGTATGCAACATTGAAATGGGAAAATTTTATACTTAAAATTATGATTCTTCAAAACTTTCTTCTTAATTTTCACAGTTCATGAGTTTAATAACTCAAAATATATCTGACGACGAGCATTTGCTTACTAACTCAAAAATGTTTTGTAGGACAATCGATTCTCATTTCTTTTTCTATAACAGTCAAAAAACAAATTCTTTTTTTTTCAAAAAAAGAAAAAAGTTGCGTGTTATATAAACACATCTTAAGATGTTAAATAATACATTCGTATGCAGTAGACCTAACAAAACAGCATTTAGTCCCATATTCAGATAGCTTGCACATTCTAGCTTGTCATGTGACTGCAATATCTCATTACATGACTCTATTCTATCGCTATCAGATAAGCAAAGCATAAAATTTTCAAGCAAACGATTTTTTTTAAATCTTTGTTTAGAATTTCCTTATGTATTAAAATTACTATGCTGATAAATTTTAAATAGAATAAATTATAAACTTTGTGGAATATAATTTTTGCAAAAATAAAGTGCTTTTGATAATATTAATTTAATTTAATGCAGATACTAATATTTATCTGTGCAATGAATTAAATAATTTATTTATAATTGTTTTCTTATTATTTATTACGAATTTCTGTGATTGACTTCATTTGTTGTTTGATTTTCTGATGTTCTCTTTAAATTTGTTCTGGAATGATGTTTATAGAATTAAATATAATATCTTAGAAATTATTATTTTTTTCTCGCAATAGATATTCTTATATTTTTAAAATTATTTTTGTATTCCAGTTATATTTTCAGTTTCAAAATATTATCGACTCGTAAATAAATAAAAATATAATTAGTAAGTAATTAATTTAAAAGAAATAAAACATATTTTTCAGCTATTCAGCAGTCAATTAAATTGTTCATTTACTTTTTTTAATAACTAACTTAAATAAGAAAAGTCGTTAATTTAATCTTCAAAATGTTTCTTTGTCAAACATAAATGTTGGTTAATGCATTTAATGCCTCTATTGACTGTTTTTATGTAACAAATCATTTATTCCATTTAAACTAATCATTAATTAAATTTAAATGGAAAAGTATAGAAGAAGTTTTGAAATTGCTTGTTTTAGAATTTAAAAGCTTAATTAAGCATTATAGAAGATACACAAAAGATGACATCATTTGCCCTTTGCAGCCTGATAATGTAATTTATTTTTAAATCATATTTTGTTTTTCTTCTTTATTCAACATTTTATTTTATTACCAGAATAAAAATCTCCAACCTTTTATTAGACTCAGGCAGACAAAACTAACAAACACCGCTGACAGAAAAACAGCCTTACATCAATCCGGAATTAATAACTATCATGAGACACGGTTGTTTAAAAAATAAGCTTTACGGTTACGAAAAATAACGCATTGTGTATTTTTCGTGCTGTGAACTTGAATTATGATTTCACTTTATTTACACACACGTGACTCATATCTGCGATTGAGTGTTGCCATGGTCTCCGAAATTCCCACAAAATGATGCTATTCGAAGCTCTTTTCTTTTTCTGTAGCGCTCTTTGCATGACGAATAAATGAAACTTCCGGCGGAGTGATCCTCTTTCCAAAACAATAGAGATCCGTCAGGTGTTCGCTGTGCAAATGTTTACTCCCAGTAAAAATGCGGCACCGCACACATAACTTAAATAGCAGCTTCGCAGCTGTGATGAGCATTCTGGAAATTCAATGCAAAGGAAATCGTACTATTTTGATTTTTCGTGTTTTATTTTTCGATTGTAATTTAGATTTTCTTAAAAGAAGGAAAGAAAATGATATTTAGGCATAGAGAACAGTCGCAAATTTATTTTTAGTGGGGCTTTAATGTTTATTATATTATCAGACAATATCTGAAAAAAGTATCTTCATTATTAATTTTTTTTATTTTTACAATTTAGTTAATTTTTTATTAGCACTTATGAAATTACAGCAAAAAATACAGCACAATGTAATAAATAAATAAATTCTCATTTGTCATTAGTAAGACACGATTTTAATTAATTTCTGGAAATTCTCTTTTTTATTTTTCACTGTAAATTTAAGAGAATTCTTAAAGAAAGGAAGAGAGGGATAAATTTTTCGTCAAAGAATCTTGAATTAAATAATTTTTAGAACAAAAGTAATCTTAGTTTATTACATGCGATGCTTACAAAATAAATTTCTCTTCATTATCTTTTTGCTGTTAGAAATTAATTGGTTTTATATTTTGCATGAAATATGGCATCATATTTTACTCTAATAAAATCAAATATATTTACAGATGGATATTTTTTTTATTTCCCTTTAATAACCTCAGAATATAATCTGAATCACAATTAACTCAAATAAAAGAAAAATCCTCAGTAAAATAAGAGGGAAAAAAAAAGACTTTTATTCTCAGAATATCATTCTAATATATCTTCAAAAAATCAATAATGACAACGTATAATGTATTAAAAAAGAATATCTTGCAGCTTTTTGTCACTTATTCGACAATAAATTTAACTTAAATCATGTATTTTTTATTTTCAATTTTTAATTATGTACATTATTTTAATAAACTATATAAAAACTATGAAAAATATTTTTAAAAATTTAATTTTTATTCAACATCAGATAAACCTAAATCATTTTAGTAAAATGTCTTTTAAAATGTTTCCATTTTTCAAATCAAAATCGATAAAAGTGCATTATTTAATTAAAATTGTAATTAATTTATTTAATTAACAATTCATAATTGAATTTAAATGAAAAATATAAGTAAAAAGCAAGTATATATCCTTGTGCACTTTCGGTTTAAATTTATTTCCTATTTTTATTCGTCATATTTTAATAATTCCATAGAAATTTATAAAAATTATTCATTTCTAATCAACAATTAATGCTACAGTAATTTTGCGACATTTCGGATATTGTTTTAATGTGTACATGAAGACAATCTGATTTTTTATTCAGTTATAAACCATTATAATTAATATTTAGTATTAATTAACCACAGCATAATGTATTTATATAAATTAAAGTCATAATTATAATGACTTTTCTTTTCACCATAATATACATTCGAGTTCGTAACTTCTATAAGAATTTTGAATTAAATCTTTTTTTATATTTAAATTTCAGAGATATATTTTGTAAAAGCAGTTTTCTTACGATTTTAAATTGATTCATTTCTATTAATTTACATATTTTAACGAATCAATAAATAAAACTTATCTCCCTAGTCTTGTATTTGGAAAATATGATTTTCGTTCCAATATTTTGTTTGTTGTAAAATTTACGATCACGGAAATAAGATTACATTATAGTGGTTATCTAGAAAACAAATTCTAGTTTACTCTAAAATGCTTTTTTTAAATATAATTTATTTAAGAGAAAAATAAGAAGCTATAAATAGAAAAAAATTCTAGGCTGTTATCGATAAATTATGTAAGTTTAAAGTCAACGTACTATAAAAGTCTGCTGTTATATATCTAAGGGGAGAATATAACTAAGGGGAGAAAATGACTCTTCATGTTTTACTATTTTATTATATTCAGTTTCAACTAGTTTTAGGTTGTTGTGTTTTCTTTTTCTGTATGTTTTTTTAGGTTTCGCGTTTCAACCTTTTCCTTCAATTGTTCACTTACTTTGTTTGTCTCATAAAATATTTTGCAGAGAATAAATAGAAATCATTTGTTGTTTGGAAAAAAAGAATAAATAGAAAGCGATAAAAATATTCCAGTTAAAGTTTCGGAAAAACAAAAACAAGTACCTATACACGAAATATTGCTATAATGAGACATTTTCTACGAACAGGTTTTTTTTCGTAGTTAATATTTTTTTAATTAAAAAAAAGGTTTTTATGTTTGCAGTTATTTAATGTTCTTTGCAACTGAAAAAAAAATGCAATTTTGTTGAATATAAATCAAAATAACATTTTTGTCATCACCTATAAAGTAGCAATAAAAAAGATGGTATCTAAATTTTTTGAAATTGATCAAATATTTTATATTTTATATGAAAATAGATTTATTTGGGAAGTAAAGGTTAAAAGTTTCTTATGAAACGATAAAATACTTAATTTTTCCCAACGTTTTACATTTCTTCTCAGCTGTCATTTACTTATTTAGAGGGATTTTTTTTTACAATGATTGCTTTCAAAACTATCAGATCTTCTAAATCTTATGAGAAATTTATTCTTTTTCAGAAAAGTAAATTAAACAAGTAATTCTGTTTTCAGAAAAATAAATTAACAATAAATTTGTTGATTCTACTAAAAGTAGAATCAACAAATAATATTGTTTTAAACTCATTTGGCGTTAATTAAAGCTTTTCTTTTCTTTTTTGCCACAATGTCACCTTTAAGTGCAATATAAATACTTACTAAGACATAATAATAACTTTCATTAAGTATTTCAAACAATACTGGCAAAACAAACCTTAAATGCAATGGGTCAGGTGACTCGCTATCTAGCAATCACAAAGCGAATAAAACGCAATGTTTACATAAAAATTTCTTAAATAATAAATAGACAAATGTAGCCATAGACATATATTTTTTGTCGGTATATTCCTCACTGTTTATATTCAAGTTCAGTTAATACAAATTTTGAATAGTTTAATTTTCATATACTATTTTAAAATTATTGATTTTGTTATACAAATTTTTATCTTGATACTAATTTTGCTTATATTTTTAAAATATATTCTTTGTTTATGAAATAACGAGGAGGGATAAAAAAAAACTAACATGACAGAGGAAAATATGAACATATCAGATGGTTCTGATGATTTAATATTTCCAGTTAGATAATTTTGAAATTCAAACCAATGTTTCGATTAATTTAATTTCTTTTGACTCTAACAGTTCAACAATAAATGAATTTTCATAGTGATAAATGTTTGAAGATAAATGTTAACAGCTTAATTTGAATGACACATAGAAATTTACAAATATCTCCAATAGTGCCTTGAGTGTGCAAATTCTTAGAATAAAATTAAAGATTGAAATAAATTTTCTTCCACCTTAACTGAAAATATATTGCTTCAACTATAGCTAGTTTAAGCAATTTCTGGCTAAAACCTTTAATGATATGGGAGACACAAATCAATATTTTCACAAAAAAATCGGTAAATTATTGGAACGATTAACAGATAGCTACTCATTTTTCTTATGCAACTTCTTTCTCAAAATGCTCCTGGTAACCAAACCTACAGAATTTTTAATAACAGCTAGAAAGGGGGGGGAATCCAAAAAATTAATTAGAAAAAAAAAAGAAAATTGATAAACAGATATAGAAATTTAGCCATGGGCGGACAAAAGCAAAGGAAGTTTAAAACTGTAACAAAGATGAATTCATAAGAAAAATATTAAAAAGATGCGATTTAACAAAACTCTGAATCATTCCAAGCTACTCATTATGCACGCACGCATATATATTTAATTGTCATTATTAATCTCGCTTCATTCATATCCTATGTAATGATATGTTTATACGAAGATATGTTTTATACTTCTTCGTTTATACGAAACAAAGCTACGTCATTTTGGTGCTGAAAAAGATTGGAGTCTCCTGAGAGATTTAAAGGAGTATATGAATAATGATATCGGTATCCTTACAGAATTATTCCCAATTTTTTTTATATTTGTACAATGATTAACATGAAAGTAGTTAATAATAATTAATTTCTTATTCCTTTCCTTTTGAAATATCTTTTGCATTCAGAAATGTTTATTTTTCTATGACCGATCTTTCAAAATAATCAAACATCCCGGATAATTAGAGATAAAATCAACTTTTAACAGTTTTTTTGTACTTAGAAGAAAATAATTCACATTGAAAAATATAAAAAAGCCCAAAGCATTAAAAGAAAAATACTGGGAAGCACCTGATTAAACAGGGTTTTCTAATATTTCACTCTTTATGCCTCATAAAGCCCTTTCTCCCTCAATCTATAGTATCGTGAATAAATCGGGTTAATGTTTGTTGTCTTATATATTAATGTTAAAAATACAAAATTATTATCATAAAAATAATATCAATATTGAATGTAAAAGCTTGTAGTTAAAAGATTTTTTTGATTAAAATTAATGAATTTTTAATTTTAATATTAAAGCGAGCATTAATTTAAATTTAAAAACAATTCAGTACAAAATTTATAGGAAAAATTATTCTGATTATTTTCGAATGCAAATTCTTAAATATTTCGAAAGAACGAGTTAAAAAACAATGAAAAAAATGTTGATTACTTCTTTTAAACGAACAGAATGAAAATGAAAGAAAGAAAGAAAAAAAAATTCAATTATCTTTTTTTTTTTGTTTCAGCATTTTTTTTTTTTTGCCAATGGAATTAAAAAATAATTAATATCTAGATAGAGTAGTAATAATACTATTTAAATCCAACCAGTCAAAATGCGCACTTTTATACAGATCTTTTAAATATTGAAAACAGATAAATGGTTTAAGAAAACGTTATTTTTTCCATAACAGAAAACATTCCTTTTTAAACACATTCGTCACCCAAATTCCTAGGCTTTCAGCGTTAATTATTGTTTAGGAAATCGTTTCCAGTTTATACCATCTTCCAACACGTGATACGTTACCGTAAAGAAAATGCTAAGATAAAATGTCTTTTGCAACATAGCAGCGAGCGTTGAACTTAACTCGAAACAAACGCGAATAAATTTTCTCGAGTAGACGACCATAATATAACTAAATGTCGTGAAATGAACACGGCAAGCATTGAAACGAACGTTTCTACCTCCTCTTCATGCAAAGGCACCTATTACATTATAACATCTGAATAACTGGCTGAGTGCCAAAATATCATGAGGACGAATTTCTAAAATGAGTTTATCTTTAGGTAAGTAACCAAGGCCAACAAGATCTTGTATTATCGGAGGTGATTTTCAAAAAGGCCTTATTGTTGGGAGTCGATTTAAGTAACGGGTTGCTGCTTGCTCTTCTGTGTACAGACGCGGAACTCGGGTTTATGTAAGGTTTTACTTTTGTTTTGACTGAGTTGCCACTAACAATGGCGCGATTCCCCGCGCTAGAACGAAATGGAAGAAAGCGCGCGAAAACTCCATGACTTAAAGAAATTAGTGTTAATTCTATTCCAGTCTTTCTTTTTATTGAAATAAATAACTGATACACTCTTTTTTTATACTTAATTTATATGTTTAAATAAATTAAACAAAAACTATTAATAAGTAATAAATAATGATTAAAAATAATAAGGAAGTGACTGTATGGTTAATAATTCTGAAGATATTAAAGTTGCAGTGGTGAAATTGTTATAAAAAACTTAGCGATAATTTAAACTTAAATGATTGTATTTATTGTAAACAAATTATGCATTTGTATTTATTGTAAACAAATTATGCATTTATATATTCTATACTTCATATAATAAAAAGCTGAATTTCCTGATTAACAGCAGTTTTTTAAAAAACATTCTTACCTCAAATGCAAATCCAAATGAAAAAAAAAAATGCTGTTAAGAATATAAATTTGATTATTTTCTGTACGGCGTGCCATTCACTGTATTTATTTCATAAGTAATTTAATTCTGTTATATTTATTTTATAATTCATTTTATTTATCTTTATTTCTTTCATTTTTCATTTCATTTAATGGTATTTATTTTATTTCTTCAAAATCTCCATATAAATGCTTTTATTTTTAAAGAAACAATGATAAAATATACAATCCTGCTTTAATTGCGTATTTAATTTTTTTTATCTAGAAATGTGATATTTATCAGATGTGTTAACGGAACCCAAAAAATTTTTTACCACTCATTAAAAATTAAAATAATTGTGTAGGATGGCTGTTCTAAATTATGGTTAAATTGTGAAATTCAATTTATTGTTCCGCCAATAGATGGCAGTGTTTTTTCTTTTTCTTTGTTCTCGCAGTTGAAAAGGACGGTAAGCTCACATCCATTCCAATTTGTCATGTAAATAAGCATTTTTATCATTTGATATAATAATGTATTAATGATTCAATGAAAACTTCCCACTTCCTATGGAATTTTTTTCTTGTAAGCGTGGGTTTCACATTCTTCAAAACAGTTATAAATTTGCATCTTTCAAATAGCGCACTATTTATCTTCATACATTTGAGCGAGTCTACGAAATACAAATGCAAACGTCATAGATAAATGGAATATAAAAAATATAGAATGCATTTATTGTGGAATAATTTGAAGCCGTCACTTCTTTCCTTTTCATTTTTTTCCCCTTAAACTGAAATTGTTGGAATATTTATTGAATTTTGGCACTAAAATGCTGAAAATACATTATTTCAGTATTTGAAATAGCTAATTCTAGAAATAATTTTTGTGAGAAATGTTTAGATTTTTTTATGTACATTATCAAAATAAAAAAAAATCTTTTATGATTTTATATTTAATTTTTATTTGTTAAGCTGTAAGAGTCATTTCATAGATATGAGAACGTTTTTTTTTTATAATTTAATAAAAATAATAAGTAAGTAATCTTTGAGTACATTAGTAGTAGTAATCTTTGAGTACATTATACTGTTTCACTAACATGTGAATTTTGTATTATATTTTTTTTATCAATATGTAAAATTGCCCCACATTTTTGTAAAAATTGAACAGACAAATCATATACGAATTCTATTAATCAAAACAAATAAATAAATAATGGTAAAACTTTCTTAATATTTGTAACACGAAAACAATATTTAGTTGCTCGATGTTAGCTTTTGAATTATAAATAAAATTCCAAAAATAAAGAATTTTAACGAATGATTTTTTTTACATAATTTCAGATAATCATATCAGGTTATTGTTCTTCATTAATTAATATTTTGTTCAAATGATTATTCATTAATTAATTTTGCATTTCACATACAGGAATATAATTTGTATGCATTTTTTACTAAAAAACTAATTACCTTTATATTTCCTACAATTTGAATTTTAATTGTTGGAAAAAAATTTGTTTCAGTAGTCATATCAAATAAAAAACTTATGAATAAAATATCTTACATTAATTATTAAAGTTTATTAAAATAAAATTTATCTTTTAAATTTTTTTAAAAACTGTGCATTATAATTTTAAATATTTCTTTTATTTGCTTAATATTAATATAAAGAATTCATGTAGATTTATGGACTTAAATTTTTTTTCTGTTCACTAATATTTATTTTGTACTGACTAATTTTTAAAAAAATCTTTCGTCTTCTACTTTTTGATATGTTAAGAAAATAATTACCATTTTCTTTCCTAAATTTATTGAATATTTAAGAGATAAAATAAATGCTTCTATCCATCAACAGTTTCGGAAGAATGAGAATTGTTTTCCTTCGAAATCATTAAAAAACATCATATTTTATTACAAACAGTAAGTACTCTCACTGTGAAATTCGCCTTTTTTTATTTATGCTAATGCATAATATGCAAGAAATACTGCTCATTATCTAAAAAAATGTCGTTTTCATAATCGTTGCCAATATGCTTTTAGAAATCTTTGTATTTATTTTTCCACTTCAGATAAAATATCCATGAATAAATTTGTTATAAAAAAAGTGGAAAAAAATTGAAGCCAGCAGCACTGAGCAACAACAAAATACAAAGCAGAAAGCTGCATTAAGATGTTATTACTTTCTTGACTGAAGAAAGAAGAAAAAGCATTAAAAAATATACTACGCTTGCAGATAGACAGATCAGCAAACATGACGGAAAGTAAATGAGGTCGAACGTCATTGTTGGAACTGGCCAATCCGGGCGCGAGCTTCGTTTCCATGGCAACCAGGGCGCTGCTGTGTTCCGTCTACTAAATTTAATCACATATTCTAGGGCAATAAACATTGACGGATATGCATATTTAGGGAGATACTTAGATAAATGCTCTTTACTACAATCTTCAATAAAATAGCAGGAATGCTTTAATACCGTCAAACGGAGATTGCTTTTCGAACAAACTGTTCACTACTGAATGTTGGGAAATGTTTTAATTTACTCAGATTAGATTCCGGCAGGGAAAACCATTAATGACTTTTAGAAATGAAATTAGAAACAGGTATATTACTTGAATCTCTCCAAATGTTATGGATGGTTTCATATTTATTACATCTTCAGTCCAAGAATCGATAATTTTTTTCTACATAACCAATTCAAGAATAGAATTTCGATATAAATTAAAAGCACACAAATTATGAAAACTTCTTAATGTTTAATGAGACACTGAATAATTATTTACTTTAGAAGACTTTCAAAATATGACAATACTTTTAATAAATATATTGTTAATTACAAATTTCCATAGCTTAAAGGGCTTTAGTGAAAACAATATTGTTTTCAAACATATTTATATAATATTCTGAATTATTATGCAAAATTATTATCTGTAAAGTAACAATAATGTTTTTTTCCATATTTATGAAAAAATTATAATAAAATTCCGTATGATTAATTATTTAAATATTATTTATTATCTATTAGGACATCAATTTAAATAGTTATAAACAAATGAAATTATTTAAATTTTAGGAAATATTTTATCCTTTATTTACTTGATTATAATTTTTAAGTTTAACTTTCTTTAACGTGCTCGCCACTTTAAAACAAAAATGAGTATTTTTTATATTTAATTTTTTAAAACCACCATGATATTTAGGGAAGGCATTTTTAAAAAAATAACTCTCTAAATGTGCTTGCTATACCATATAAAATAAATTATATTTAAAATATGAATATAGTTATTAACATTTTTAATTATTTTTATAAATAATTCTTAAAGTATGTTTATAATTGATTCAAAGAAAATAATATAATACATTTTAAAATTATAACTTCTTGCAAATTTTTATAGATAAGTATTCATATAAATTCACGGTTGCATATATTTTTGATGTGATTTGAACTTTAAACTTTAACTTTAAAATTAAATAAAAATACTATGGCAGGCTAGAATTTTGAAAATAATTTTTTGTTGGAATTTATTATTTACTTTATCGTATTCCCCAGATATTATCTGAATAATTTTTACAGCGTATTTACTATTAATTATATTGATCAAAGCTATTAATTATATTTTAAAAACCATTTAATTTTACATATTAAAAGGCTCACATCAAAATTATTTAATAATATTCATTTTTATATTATTAATAATATTCATTTTTATATTATTAATAACATTCGTTTTTATAAATAATTTTTTGTATTATTTAATATACAAAATATTCATTTTTTCAATTTAAAAACATCAAAGAGTTTGACAATATTGTTTTACTTAGCACTATTATATAATTTTAAAATTTACCGGCTTGTTATTTTGGAATGCACACTTTAAAGCAATAAACTAAAAAAAACTTTAATTTATTTTTTCAGATTTTTTTAATTAAAATACCTAAAAAATTTTTGGTAAGGAAATAATAATAGTAAATCTCTGCTGTTTGTTTCATTTGAAGAAAGAATCAAGGGTTTAATAAAAACTAAATCTTGCTTTTCTTAATTTAATATATGTATTTATCTTGAATTTATTCATGCATTCAAATAAATAAATACAATTCAGCATACAATGATTTGAAAATTATTGAAGGTCTTAAATAAAGATTTTATTATTCATGAAATTTTATAGCTCTAGAAGATATTTTTTAAATATAGTGAAAATGACTTTAAAATATCACTCGTCTGCCTAGCTAGAATGTCATTTAGACTTGGTCCCGATTTATTTCTATTCATTTTAATTTAAAAATATTTTATTTATTTATATGCCTTGGATATTCTATAATGATTAGAAACTGGATAAAAATCGACGGAGAAAATTTTTTTAAAGAATATAAATATTTATAGTGAAATTATTAGAATCCAATGCTATGGCAAGCCTAATTCTAATGCTATGGCAAGCCAAACCAATATAATTGTTTTTCTATAAAATAAAAAAAAATTGAGTATTTCTTCGCATATTTTCCTAAAACAAAAGTAAAAATCACTAAACATTATGCAAAAAAATTATTTTTTAAATTGATTAAGTGCAATAAAATGAGTTAAAATATCACAATATGTCCAATTTTATGATAGTTTACAGTTTGTTCTATGATTTGTGATAATAATGGAAGAAGAAAGAAATATTTATACTTGGCTACTTAAGGGCCATTGCAATAAAAATGTTGCAGTTTTGCAATATAAATTCAACTATAAAAATTTTGGAGATTCTGAAATTTTTTAAAATTTATAATTATGAAAATCATAAATTTTAATATATATAAAATATAAATTTTGAAAGATATAAATTGTAAATTTTAAAATACACAATTAAATAAATCTTCTAATATTATATGAAATTACGGGCAAAATATTTTAGTAAAATGATTGTAAAATGAAATTTATAGAATAATCTTTTACTATTATAATTCAAAATTAAAATAAATAATCTGTCGCATTTTGACCAAAATTTGATAGTAAGTTATTCTTTTTAGTTACATCATTTTTGGAAGGCTCTCAGAAGAATATTCTAAAAGATTTTATTACATTATTATTTGCTGGCGATTTTATTTCCCATTTGCATAAAATTTTAATTTTATAACCTTGCATTTATATTTTTTATGGTATTTCACCTAATATTCAAATGAAATTTTCATCAGTATGCTTACTTTAATAATTGTAAGAAACAACTTGAGGAATAATTTTCAAATGTCATAAAATTTGGTAACAAGCCGGAAAATTCTAAAATGGTTCTTTAAAGATAAAAGAAAGTTAGGGTACTAAGTTGATTTTCTCAACTCATTAAAAGTTTTACAATTCATGTCTCCTGGCAATTAATTTTTAATTAATTAATTTTTAATTAATTAATAATTAATAATGAATTCATTTTTATGTTTTGAATAATTGCATTTTGCTTTATATAAAGGAAAAAACGATAAATGATAAGCTTGATGTAAAAGTAATGAGATTGTAAATGCATTAAAATTATATAATTTTATTGATCATTAATTTTTATGGTTAAGAATCTATTTTTAAATTTTAAATTTAATTCTTTAAAAATCTTCCTTGTACTACCTATTTAAGCAACTCTCTATATGATATATGTTTGAATAGGATGTCTATTTATAAATAGTATCAAAAGAATATCAAATTCGAAGACATGCAAACATTTCAAGGCGGCATTACTTCAAAGGGGTTTAAAACTACAAAAATGAATAATTAACATTACAGACGGGGAAAAAACGATAATTTATTTTGTTTGGAGAAGCTTTTTCTATTGCTATTTGAGTAAAAGAAAAAGCAAATAAAAAATATGATAGCATGAATGTACATCTAAATAAAGACTTATTTATAAACAGAGTGAATTAAATTGATTATTAAATGATAATTTATATTCCCAAATCCTTTTAATCGTAAGTGTATGAATACAAATCTTACATATTCTTTTTCTTTCAAATTTAACTTTTTTATGGTATATTTTTTTCATTTTTTTTTATTATCAACGAATAATTTTCCATTAACAACATAATTTTTTATATTTTATTTTTAAGTAATGCATTTCATAATATAATTTATAATCTTGTCTTTAATAATAAATTCAAAATCCGCTGGGACAGACACAAAATATTTCTTTCACTTTTAATCAAAAGCAGAAAAAAAAACTTGCAAATAAAAAAAATAAAAAAACAGAAACGCCTCAACTCGACTTTAAAACACTACACCTGACGCTTTTAAAAATTGCAATTTCGCAATTCTGGGAGACGAATTTCTCGTCTGCGTCTATTCTGCTCTTTTCTCTCTTCTTGTTATTTATTCTTTCCTTTTTTTTTTTAATCGATCGCTCAACTATTTGCTGCTTCAACGAAGTTCTCCTCGCGCTTGTGGCAACACTGCATGCATACTGCGCTATCAATCACGAATATATATGTATGCGTTAGGGGATATGACGGTAAGGAGAGATAGGGAGGCTCAGTTTAGGAGGGATGGGAAAAATACATTGTGTGTTGTGTTAAAGGACATCAACTACCGACTCGTGCAGTTAGGGTAAAAGAGAACTTGCCTTGCCTCTTTTTTGGGAAATGTTTCGCAAGGCTACTTTTAACCTTTTTCTTTATCGGTGGCAATGGCTGTTTTCTATTTTTATTTCTAAGTGAGGCAAGCGTATTTGGGTTGTTAATTCTACGATGGCATTTTATTCGAAGAATTCTTTATTTAAGAAATTTACATTTTTTCTTCACTGTCTCACATACAAAGTTATAAATACAGAAAAAAATGCAAAAAAGATTTGACAAAAGGATATACGAATTTCAGACCTTTTTAAATTAAAAAAAAAGAAGAAAAAGCGTTTTTAGAATTTTGTGTATACATCTGTCTGCCATGTGTATATGTGTGCACAATAACTCAACAATTCAGCATATTGCATTGGTGAGCCTTGGTATATGCTCTTCACACCCAAAATTATGAATCTACTTTAAGTTTTGAACTTGAACGCTAAATTAGAAAAAGTATTTTTCCAATGAATACTTGATTTTTTTTCTACGTTATGGCATTGCACACACAAAAAAGGTGCCATATTTGCAAAATTGTTTTTTTTTTCTTCAAATACCATGCAAATCCTAGAAAAATATAACATACATTTTAATTGTTTTATTTAATTGTCTGTGTATTTTGTTTCTCATTTAATGTAATATTTTGCACATTTAATAATTTGATCTGATTTACCATTTATTTTTTAATCATGTGATTAATTTCCACCAATGCAAAAGCAATATTTGAAATATTTTCATTGAAATCTGTAGATAGCGGTTAGTTAAATAACAAATAAGTACTACAATCTTGTTTTTCCACACGTTATAAATGACATTCTACATGGAAGTATATGATAAAGTCAAGGGTATATTTTATTTTATTTTTTTGGGTTTCTTCAAAATTAATTAAATAAAATAAAAAGCTAAATGTTACTTTTAATTATTTAATAATTCATATTTGTTTCATTACGTAGTTTAATTAAATGATTAGTTTATTTTCAAGTCACAGAATTTTAACTGCAGTAAATAAGGCAGTGTAGATTCTGTTTATATATTATTTTTTGTGTGCACATAATCCAAGAAAAAACTGATTTTCTTATTTAAAATGTGATGTTTAAATCAAAATTTATCTTTATTTTTATTTAATTAAAATTCTAATCAAAATTTCTGTCCTCTGAGGTGCTTCTTTCTTCCTTCTAAAGAACTATAAACGTCGTTTGATAAATCTTGGTCAAATGATCAGGTTTATCTAGAGCGCACGCATGCCAGCGCAGACATACATACACACATCTTTACTATCAATAAAGGAAAGAATATTTTTGTTAAATTTTTTTTTAAAACTGTTGGAAGTATATAGTTTATTTCCTACCTACAAAACTTATTTGTATTAACTATGTTTTAATGCAATAATAAAAAATATAAAATTAAAAATGCAATAATAAAAAAAATTGCAATTTTTTTAAGTTGCTTTTTTATGAAGTGTGCGTGAAGTGTGCCAAATTCGAATGATAAATTGTAATTTAAAACATATAAACGGCAATAACGAAACTTTACTAATTGAATTTATTATGGTTATTTGTATTCTTCGCAAAAAATAACATATTTTTATTACTTAGTTTAAATTTTTATTTGTGGCCTAAAGATATATTTAACAAAGGGGAAAATTTGAATACTTTTTTCTTTAGATGAAGAAAATTCCGTTGGAAAAAAATACGAGAAATATATTAACCTATTTTAGAATTTATAGTGCCATTAAGCAACTGCATAATAATTAAGTTATTAAATAAACATGCATCTCTTACATTGTTGTAGTAGAGCATATTATGAAACGAAAATTCAAAATATGTTGCAGCGATATTAAGATTTTAAATGAATACAAGTATTCTTTTGTTAATGAACAAAGAAACAATTGTTTACCCTTATTTTCTTGTTTGCATTATGTTTTAGATTAATTCTACCGATTCAGAATAAAAGTGCATAAAATATCTGGAAAAAAAAAAGAATTATATTTGCTTTGTTATATTTTTATTTCCTGAAAGAAGAAAGGAATTATTTTCTACCAAACAATATTTTATAATCTTCATTATGTAATATTTAAAGCAATATTTAGGAAAAATAAAATTATTTTGAAAATCGTCTTATTTTACATTCCAAGAACTTTTCAGTTTGCATTCAGAATATTTTTGCAAAGATTAGCTAAATATTCCTGTAGGAATGTATTCTTTTTCTAGTTCACTTAGCATGATTACATTTCTTTTTCTTTACCCGGCTGACTTGATTATTATTTCACAATGATCTTTTTAAATTTTCGCTGTAACTGAATGAAATTTTGATTAAAAAAACACTAATTCTTAATTTGTCAAATTGAATCTATTCATGTTAATATGACCCACATAAAGTGGCCATGTATTTTTGAATTTGGAATCTATTGAGCATCACGTAGTTCCTGATGGGAAAAAAAACTGAATTTTGAAAACAAATGCTTACATTTGACTTTAAATTTTCTAAGGAAATTTAATTTTTATTTAAATTTAGTGTGGGTCCTATTGAATTAATATCTAATTTTACTCATTTTATTTAATGTCATTTTAAGTTGACAGTAGTATCATTCGTATTCGTTTGCAATAACATTTTTGTATCTAAAATTAAAGTAATATTCGATTCTGTGCTACATTTGACCGATTTATTTAAATTATTTATTCGATTGTTTTTGTTTCATAATTTAGCTATTAAACATATACTGTCATAAAAGAATGCAATATGCAATGTAAACAAATGAATTTCACTTCGAAATTTTACTGTTAATAGTTTTAACAACTCAGAAATATAAAAAAGAAGAAATTTGGAAACTGTTTTCTTGAGACAATTTTCTTCCTTTTTCGCATACCTTTTGTACTCGGGGAAAAGTTGTAGAGAATTTAAACAATTTAAAAATAGCGCAAGATGTAATTCGTCTGGCGTATGCGTCCTGTATCATATTGGGTACAATGGCGTCACTTCTTCAGATTGATACGCATAAAAACATTTTTCATGTGACATCATGACGTCATCAGAAAACAAAAATTTCTGTGAAAGAATTTGCATCATATAATTAAGTATTTACTTGATTTAAGCATTTGAAATTTAATAGTAAAATGTTCTGGTTCATTTATTCCTAACTATCAAATAAATATGCAACGATGAATTTGAATATTTTATTTCATTCAAAACGTCCATCATTCAGTTGCAAAAAAGAAAGAATCAGAATTAATCTGACAGAAATATTTATTCTTTTGGAGCCAGAATAGATGTATGTTAAATCGCCAAAAATAGAAAGAAAAAGAGCAGATGTTTTCAACTTCGCCATTTTGAATACGAGCTTGTCATTTTAACTAATTATGCTTAATTATAATTCAGTGAATGTCAAATAAGTCGTTTTTCGCATGTTTGATTACATAAAAGAAGGAAGATTAATACTCTTCTAATATTTCCCTCTCTAATATCTGTGAGTATACGAATATACAAAAATAATATTTATAATTCATATTGAAATAAATCAATGACGACTTTAAAGTTGAATAATTTTAGATCTAGAAGTATTTGTACAATAAAAATTAAAACAATAAAATTTCGTTTTCATAACATTCAGATAATATCTGTATGGATATAATTTAATTTTATTTTTCAAACAACATCGAAAACATAAAATATGCTCATATTTCAAATGAATATGATTTCCAAAATTTTGCATTTGTTGATAAATTGAGTCTAGGAAAGGAAAAAAAAACCGTCATCAATGGCAAGTTGGACATAACATCAATAGAAAAAAATTTATTATTGGTTTGTCTTATTGAGTGTTGATCACTTTTGTATATTTCCGATTATATATATATATATATTTTGTACTTGAATTAAATTACAAAATCAATTAAACATATAGCATATTTCCTCTATTTATATCAAGAGATTTATTCCCTGGTTTTTCGTAATTAACTGCTTTTAAAAATTCACAAATATTTATATTAACTAAAAAATATAACTTTCACAGAACATACATTTGAACAGAATAATAAATATTTGATTTTCTGAAATTGTCAGTGTTGATTTTATATTTCTCAATCCTTTAATTAGACTAAAACTTCTATAAGGTAAGACGATAATAAACTATTTAATTAGCTAATTAGCATATTTTAAAATATTGAATGTAAGATTTCTAATTTTTAGTAAATAAATTTTTATTGAAAATTGCTTACAAAATTTTGTTTTATGCCAGGTTGAAATTTATAAATATTTGTTTTTATAATTAATTCATCGAACTAAATAGAACGAAAATCTGACTATTTTTATCATCTTGTTTAAAATTCTACTTCTGATATTTTATTTTATTTGAATTATGAATATAAATTTTTTCTTTATAAAAGGCAGTTGAGATCCTTTTATCAGGTAATGAATAATTTAATGAGCATTTTCAATGGAATAACTAATAATTTTTGTTTGTTGAATAGAGACTTATAAATTGAAGGCAAAATAATTTCATTATTTAACATTTTAACGTTAAATTATGATGCATGGTATTTAAACATTTAACTTCTTTTAATATTTGAAAAAATATATATATGTCTTTAAAAGAAGATGGATTCTAATTTATTTGTTGTATAATTTTTATTTTATTTTATTTTTAGTATTTTATATTTTAATTTACTATATCAAACTTTTTTCTTTCATATTTCAATTTAAAAATTAAGTAACAAGTTATAAAATGAGCTTGGAATTTCAAAATGCATTTTAAAAGATAAAATTCTTATCTTTATTTGAAATTACAGAATCTTACTTATTTTTGAAAGCACTTGAGGACGCCTTGTTATTTAAAAAAAGTGTCTTCTTAGTTTTAATAGAAACATTTTTAAAAGTATCGTACATCTTTTATTCAAATTTGATGCTATCCAGACTTTAAATCTTTTTCTTTCACAATTCTTTTAAGCTAAAAGATTCCTTTTTTTTAAAAGAAGAGCAAAAAAAAAAAAATGTTAAGAAAGAAATGAAAACAGCATTCTTCTATTTCCACGTATTCCATGTTTTTCTCCTCCTAACTAATGGCAACAACTTCAACAGCAGAAGATTTTGAAGAATGATAATAAAGCGAGAATTATGCAAATGGAAAGAATCTCAATTTGGTTGACTTAACAAACTTCGCTTTCAATTTTGAGGAAGTAGAATGGAAAAAGGGGGGAAAAAAGGCTGAACGGATGAGAAGGATTTTCTGTCTCGATAAAAAATTACTCGCTGACGACACATGCTTGGAGTTAATCTAAATTCTACCTCCAAATTAAAAGGGGAAGAATGCAAGATCCTAATTGGGGCTAAAGCTTTAGCAGACTTTACACGCAATAAATGTTCTAAAAGTCAATAATGGCGGTTGTTTTCTCTAGCGCTCTATTGTTAGTGGATTTACTTGCAAAATGTTACTTGGATGTCGTTTTCTTATTTTTTTTTATACCTTCATATTTATTTCATTCCAAGTCAGAATTGAAGTGAAAGAATTCAAGACAGGGAACAAAGTTATATTTTAAATTAAAACATCCAGGAGCTTATAAAACAATCTTGGAATATTTTAGTGTGAAAACTTTTTAAAGAGATCTTTTGAAAGGTAGATATTAATTACGGTTCTGTGTTAACGTGTTTTCGAAGTCTGTCAAAATTTCAACGCCTATTTTTGATCCATTGTTATAAATTAAATGTATTCACAGTTCAAAGATTACGAGTTCGAAATAATAGAGCTATTTGTGTTTTATTGATACTTTTTGAATGGTTTTTCTTTAAAGATTTGTATGCCTCCGAATTAAAAATCATTTTATTGGTGTTGATTTCTGACACTTTTCTAATAACTTTCGCTTAATCGCTTTCATTTTTCAATGGCATTCAGAATTACGGTAATGAGATGTAAATATGGGGATATCATGTTTTGTTACAGTTTTATTTTTATCAAGAAGTTTAATTTAGAAATAAAATTATTCTTGTAGATGAATAAAATATTCTTATTTATTTTTTTCTTAATTATACAGAACAAATTTATATAGTTATATTTTATGATTTAATTATTAATCGATTTTAGTTAAATTCTTTTAATGAATTTTCAATTTTATTTCCACTAGTCACTTCTATTGCCAAGCTGAGAAGCTAGATATGTTGTTTATATTTGCTTTTAATTAAATCTTTTATGGGCAACCTGATATTAATAATCCCTTCAAGAAAAAAATTAATCATCAAATTGTGGCAAACATTCAAGCAGTGTTATTTTAATAGACTTACATTTGTTCTATTCATTGTGCGTATGAAACCTCCGTATAGAAACAAGTCACGTGATATATAACATTGTTAAAGATATAATTATACGGTAATACCTTGAAATTGCACGTTGTCTTTTGTGTTAATATAATTTCACATTCTGATTCTTCATGTAACTGCGCAGATGTTAAACTAAATCAAGTATTAGCTTTCAACAATTGCAAGAAAATCATGCGTTTAAATATTTGACGAGACAATGAATACGGTTGGAAGACTCATAGTAACAATAAAATCTGTTGTTAAAAATTGAGAAAGAAAGTTATTTTTAAATTTTTGACAGAATACAGGAAAAAGTTGCTCAACAATTAAATCATCATTATAAGGAAACATTTTTTACTTAAAATATTGTAAAAACATTTTTATGCGATATTATCTAGAGTCATTCGCAACCCCACCCACCCACCAAACTCGCTTAATTTTTAATTAATTAAAATTTTAACAAAATCGTTAGACAATCGTTTTAACAAAATAGAGAAAATATTTTATTCAAGGATTTTTTCCTTAATATTATAGAACATATTTATTACAATAAAATAAAAAATAGCATTTACAAAGTGATGATAAATGCTTTCTCCAAAATATTATATTTTAATTTCTTTAATTTTAAAGAAATCGTTTCCATGGTATTTAGTTCATCAATGAATTATTAGCAGACGATCTTTTTTTTGCTCGTTTTTTATTTTTCATTCAAAACTTTTTTCGTTGTGTTTGTTTGAAATTAAATTCATGTTTTTTATATAATTTACTCATTATTTTGATTTATTACTTAATTCGCAGAAGGTTTCAATTTTAATTTAATAATTAATCTCTGTAAAAATTACATATTTAATTTATGCGCAAACGATGAAATCTTATAATAATATAAAGCTCTGCATCAGTTTTGAATCTACATAAAGTTGATTATAGTTTATTTTCAAGAAAGCAATTTCTTCTTAGAATTTAATTGAAACTCTTTTATTTTTTGTTCTGATGGATATTTTGAAGGGAATTCAAAACAATGATATTTAAATACAGCTAATTGGCATTTTATGAAATTTTATCCTTGATAAATATTATTCTCCATGTTAAATAATAATGAGATAGATATCCAAACAATCAACAAAATTGCGCGAAACATTATTTCTTTTTGTATAAGTATTATGCTAACATATTTAATGGTTCGCTGATGGTTTAAAATAGTTAAATTCCTCCTTCATCAATATTATTTAAAGTGATTTTTTTTATTCACAGGAAATATAGTAGCAAAACTCGTACGCTGGTATTCCGTTGTAAGTTTTTTTTAGATTTTTATTGACAAATCAATAAACATTAATTTATATCAATCTTTTTGGTATTTTATCTGCATTACTGCAGTAAAAGTCCCGGTAAAATAGTAAAGTTGCAACTGGTCCCAACTTAAATAATACTAAAATTACAACTAGCTTTAAAAAAAATTATAAGGGAGACTGGAACAAAATAAGGATGTTAACAGTTGGCCATTTTTAATAAATTTTGTTTTGTGGAAAATTGTATTTCTTTGAATATATATATATATATATAGGTTTTTTCCCGATACTAGGGTAAGATGATTTGATCTGAGAACAAAATGATCATACTGATAAAAATTGAATATAATTTTATTCCTAGAAGACAGAACATTAGTTAATTAAACGTCGTAAAACGTTTTCTGTAATAATATATAAAAAAAGTTTTGTTGTGCTTAAAATTCTGGCCCATATTAAATTAATATAATTCAAAATAGGTATTTTTTATCATCAAAAATCGGGCATAAATTTTACTCCTAAGTTTGAGCATCTCTTGTACCACCAAAGTCTATCATAGTTTTCTGATGGAGGGACAAAATGGATTTTAGAATATGCTGCAGTGTTCTTTTTTAAGAAGTTTCAGTTAATACCATGAATGTAAGGAAATAAATTTCAATTCCTAATAATATTTTTTTTGCAACCCGAGCTTTTTGTTTTTGTTGCTTTTCTTTTTATGCCTTATGTTTTTCTTTTAGATTAACTTATGTTCCAAAATCGAAATTGTTAAAATATTATTTGTAAGTTTATGCGCCATACGGTATGGATCGAATCACCTATGGATCCTATTGTTCAAAGAAATCGCATAAAATAAATAATAAATGCATATAAACGCCAAATAGAAAAAAATAAACAGCACTTGAATCAAGAAAATAAGATCTTCTACTTCTCCCGGCGATATGTCCCCAACTGGAAGTTTTTCGATAGTTTTAATAAAAATTAAAAGAAAATTAACTAATTGATTATAAAAAGTGCATTATGTAA
The DNA here is from genome assembly GCA_026543865.1 of Argiope aurantia. Lineage (NCBI taxonomy): Eukaryota > Metazoa > Arthropoda > Arachnida > Araneae > Araneidae > Argiope > Argiope aurantia. The sequence continues at coordinate 72,357 of JAPMOR010042299.1, forward strand.
GATAATCATATATAACAAAGAATAACTAAATACCTCCCTGCTAATTAGCGAAATCTTATGTTGCAGACTTCTAAAATTTCAACAAGTTCGTTAAAATGCACGAACATCAATCAGCTAAGAAACAACGAAATGGCGGCGGTGGTTTCACTGTGCTAATTTTTAAGGTCTAGCTGCGTGGAGCTCTTGCTGAGTCAGTAAAGGGTTAAAGTTTGAGTAATATGAACATAAACTAAGTCATTCTTTAACTTGGGTTTGTTGACAGCTTGCTTCTTCAGTTATAATTTAATGTCATTTTTATAGATGAATATAATTTTTTTTATTAAAATTCATGAAATTCTCTTCTTTGTCGCTTTATTTTTAATTAAAAGGGGAACATCAGTTACATCTGATATTTTATAAATAAAATCACTAAAAACTATTTTTTTAAATAAAGTATTGAAACTTTATGGAAATGATATAAAATTTAATTCAACATTGCGGACGCAATTTGAAAGCAAATAAATAAAATGAATAAATAAATAAATCTTGAATATTTTCATTCATTAGGAATGGCAGCAATAATTTTTTTCTATGTATGGAAATATGGTTATAGTTAAAGAAATATTAACTATTTAATTAATTATACGAGATCTTCACTTACACCTTCACTTCTTTTTATAATATTAATAAGCTTAGCTGTCTTTTAAAGCCAATTCAGACCACTTTAGCCCAGATAAAAAATAAAAATTCTGTTCTATGGGAAAAAATGACTGCCAGTTTAGCTTAATTAACGTCCCGTTTTAAAGCAACACTAGGGCTATTTTAGGACAGACCTGGTAATTTTGAACCGTGGTCAGATGATGAGGATGACGTCTGAACTGGCATCCCCTCTCCAAACTTCCACATCATACCAGAGGGAGGACGTGTGGCCTCTGCCTATTTAACGTGTACCAGACCCTCTTACAAGACGATTCTTCGATGGAATCGGTCTCGAGCCTTTACCACCAGGCCACCACAGCCCTAACTGACTGCCAGATGTTTCTTTATAAATAGAGCGAGAAATTTCAAAAGGTAATCGCTAGCACTGGTTGAAAATGAAGGATCAATCAATTCTTTTCTTTAGAATTGATAACATTAAAAGATACTGCAATCATATTAAAAGATATAATGATTACATTAAAAAGAATATTTTTATGTATGTTTGAATACATCGGTTTGGAATCAAAATATTTCATAATATAAAAAATGATAACATTAACCGCTATCACATTAAGTGGCGTTTTGAAATATTTCTCTGCTATCAGTTGAAATATTTCAAAGTAGAGTAGGGTTGAGTTGATAGAAAGAAAATAAAGTGAAAATATTTCAATGGGTTGACAATCGAAGCGAGAGTGACCAAATCCTAATCTATTCTCGCCCTTTCATGAAGCATTTATCTCTGTCAACTGACCAATCGCCGGACGTCATTCCGAGGCTTATCGGATAGCAGACAAAAGAAAAGGACAGGCCAGGAACAAAAAACACGAGGCAGAGAAACCGATTAATCTCGTGAGTTTTGTTATTGTTTTGTTTATCTCATTCTGTTCGGGATTTTGCACATAATTCTGCTTCCGGATTGGAGATGGACTTGTGTATGACTGAATTATTCCTTGCTCTACATAACAGTTACTTTCTCGTACAAGAAGATAAAACAGTGGCGTATTTTGGATTAGACAGGCTAGGCAGCCTAGGGTCTCTAGACTAAGGGGGAGCTACATGCAGGTCCATTTGAAAGATATTGCCCATTTTACAAATAAATAAATTGTAAACAACAAATAAACATATTTGTTTACAAATATAATTTCCATTAATCCTTTGAACTACTCTTGATTTTCAACCAGCACTGCTCAGGCAGACAATTAAATTTTCTTAATTTTAAGAGGAGGGTTTGATATAGAAACTTACGGGACTTTTTCATAAATTAAATTTTTTTTCATACTAAGCATCATCTTTCAGTAATTTCTGGCAAATACAGCTTGTCATCATCAATTTTCTCAAGAAATTTCATAAAGCATTAGATTTAATACGATTTACATTTTGGATGCTAAAACTGCGCACCAAATTTTATTTTCCTACTCCTTACTTTTTATATTATGATCGATCACTTGCTCTCGAATACATATAAATAGACAAACTTTCTCTAATTGGATATCGTTAGACATAATTCTATAAATTTAGTGTAAAGATCACAAACAGGTTTTTCTTTTTTTTACTTCAAAACACTTTTGAATTATTGTAATCTCAGACAAGTAAATAAACAGAGGGGTAGTTAGACAGGCATATATCTAAAAATATCTTTATATGTTAAATATGTTACTAGAAAATAAAAAAGTTTTATGCAATATAATCTATATATAAGCCTTTTTTGAGTCATTTTTCCAACTGGAACTATATGTTTTTTTTAACATATAAAATTAATTATTAAAAAATTAAAAGAATCAATTATTATTTAGAAATTAATAATTAATTTTAATTAATTATTAAATTTAACATTTAGAAACTGATTATTAAATATGATTAGGGTTAACTCAATATATAAGTGCATAATTGAAAATTCATAAATATTTTGTTATTATCAATTAAATAGTTTTTTTTATAATTAATTAAAAAATATTTTTGTGTATAATAATAGTTTATTTTTAGTTTTGATATTTCAACAGAATGATATTAAAATTTCAAGTTATTTGATTTACTTGTTTGCCATATATATCAGATATATATGTTAGTTAGATAATCAAATACATGCAAACAAAGTGCAGACAACTTACTTTGGCTGTTCCTTTTTTTGCAATAGTTTTATTCTATTTAAAATTATATAGAAAGAAACAGTCCAAAATAATAAAATAAAAGATATTGGCAAATTTTAAAAATCGTCTCGGATAACATGTTATTTTTCGAGAAGCAACGAATTTTAAACTTTCTTTGTTCAGTTTATACTAATATTTTAAGTAAAAAGAAATTTGCAGACGATAAGAGTTTTGTATTATAACATTTTATATAAGATATTTTACATTTAAATATTTTTTATATATTTATAAAACAAAAGTTGCAAACGATAAGATATGTAT
>JAPMOR010042299.1:75452-99963 GCA_026543865.1 Argiope aurantia
ATATATTTATAAAACAAAAGTTGCAAACGATAAGATATGTATTATAATATTTTATATAAAATATTTTACAATATTATATATATGCATCAGGAAATTTTTAGTTTATTTACCTGAACGTTAACATTTCGTCGAGTGTTAATATTAAACATATTTCAACAACTGACATCATATGTGATATCTTCATCCTTTGTTAGAAAAGCTTGATATTTTGCTCACAATAATGAATCATAAAAAGTTATCTACTGTTAATTAAATAAAATATTTTTTTATTAATACATGTGAATATTTTTTTTCTTGAGCACCATAAGTTATATGTGTTAGTTAAATAATCAAATATATGCAAGGAAAATGTACTTATTTTGGCTATTCATTTATTTTTGAAATAGTTTTATTCTATTTAAAATTGTATACAAAGAAACAGTCTAAAATAATAAAATAAAAGAGTTTTTATTGAATGCAATTATTATTATGGATGAATTTTCAAACGCATAAGTAATGTTTATTTGCATACATCTGCAACTCATATTTTTCTTCAAAACGAGAAAAAGTCAAATAATATTATAGAAACTTCATGTGGAAATGGAAATGCATTTTTGAAAAGTCCTAAATTTTAAATATGATATACTGGCTTAAATATCTAATTTAAAAATCCTACATCAAACATGCATTTTCTCTCAAATGTAAATTTTAATTATTTATGCAGTAGAGTAGCTGATTTACATACGAATGAATTATCCATATTAATTTTTAAATTCTAAATTAAAAAAAATCGCATAAGATTTTAAAGTAATTTTATGAATCTGTAAATATGGAAAAGGTATTTATTCAGAATCCTTAAAAGCAACAGCAAAATGGATTCATTAATTTTCAAAAAGCGTAATAACAAGAATTTTTATGTCGCTCTCTTTCCCGATTTGCATAAACACAGTCAACAGTAAATGAAACATTCACCACAAGCCTTTAAATAATCACCCTAAAAATAAAAAATGTTTCCCATCTATAATTAATGAAAATACCCTTTTACTCATATTTCAACGGCAAATGCATTAAGTATTGAAATTCGATTGAACAAGTCTAGTTATACGACGTTTTTAAAAAAACGGATTGGCTCATTAAAACTGTGTATCAGAGAAGGACAATTAAGTCTCATGATTTTCTGAAAATCGTTTCTTTAATTATTCCTCCTTTCCTAGCGTGATTAATTAACGTCCCGTATTTTTACCTAGATTCATAGCATAAATATTTCAAGCTGCAAAAATATTTTTAATTTTCGATCGTCTGCTTTTATATTTTTCTCTCTCCAACAAACAAACGATGGTAGATTTGTTTAAAATTAAAGCTCTTGTGTTTGGCAACACTTTGATACTTTTCTCTTGTTTAATTGAAGCGGCAAGAATTTGTTTTCTTCTTGTTCTGTTCTGATGTTGGAACTTAATTTATGTTTTATTCCTTCGGGACATTGCTATAATGATATTTTGTTAGCTCATTATACAAAAATGGATGGAAGTGGAATCATATTATAATTAATTTATCCCAGCCCGCGTAGCAATGAAGATTGAAATAAAATATGGAATTTTAGAAGAAAATTAATTATTGCAGAATATATATACTTAGGAAAATAAACGGTAAAAGACAATTTTACTCTGAAATGAAAGAAAATTCGTTTTGTATGGTATTTAAGTAGGCATTTATTAAATTTTTGATCAAGCATATAAAATTGGTTCTAGTTAAATTAAAATTAAATGATGTTATATTTTAAAAATAGTTTGTTTTATATATTAATATTTTATATATTAAAGAATAGATCTTGATATGCAAAAATAATACAAGTCTATCTGTACAAGTCTATCTGTACAATTAACCTTGTAAATACAAAAATTCTATTTTAATTTAAATTGACTGAGCATTCACAATTTTACACACATATTTTTATTCGGCTATCCCATCTGAAAGTTTTTTGTTTGCAATTTTCGGTCCTAACTAAAAATATATTTATAATTAATTTCCTTTGTCACTTTTATTTCACACAAAGCTTGATTTTTGAAATCTACTAGAGCCTCGATATTGTTATTTATTCTCTAATTACATTGTTTTAATTTATTCTGGAAAAAGTCTTTCTTTTTCTACGGTAGACAACGTATTGTAATTAGATTTTAGATAATTACATAATGTAATTAATTATATTAATTTAGATTTTCACAAATGGCAACCAACACTCATACTGACAATTTCCTTGTTTTTTTAATGCTAATTTTCATGTTTTCAGTACCAAATTACAAATATACGATTTTACTGACTTTTTTTTACGGATTTCATTGTTATTTTTTTATGTTTCCATTTTTGATTCTTGTGTGTGTATGTTTCAATTTGATTTTACAATTTTATAATATTTTTATGATGTTCAATTATTCTGATTTTCCACACAGTTTTTTCGCTTTCTCTCTTTTATTAATAAACTAGCCGCCTTTGGCGACCAGCCGGTTCGCCAGTATTACCGCTCTCTACAATTTTCAATTAAATATTTTAAGTAACTGGTCTCTTAATTGATTCTCAAACAAAACATTTTTAATCTTCAAATTTTGATAGTCATACCAAACTTATACTGTTGTTTAGATCGTTTCGTTCAATTTACTATATATATTTTGCTAATTTGTTGTTAAAACTTCAACTTTAATTTAAAGTAGAAATGAGGAAATTGCAATTAATGTAAAGATATTTTTTTAACAAAACCAAGCGTTTTATTTTATTTATCATCTTTATTGTTATTTAATTATTATTATTATTATTGAATAAGAGTATTGCAAACAGAATCGCTTGGTATTTAAGTCTTATGTGAATTATAAAATATTTTTCATAATTTATGTAATATCTCAAAGAATAATTCAACAAAAATTTCTCAGATTCAGCATAAAATTCAGTTTTTAGTTTTGCTTTCAAAAGGATTGAAATGAAATCAATAATAATATTTTGTTCCGGCCTATAAATATATTTCAAAAATTATGAAGTCTAAATTTAATGCAGTAAGGTATCATATTCTGAGAAATATTCTGGACACACCAAATTTTAAATAAATGAATGAATGTTTCTATTTTTCACGATCAACTAAGACGAAGTAAAGTATGAAGACGAAGTATGTAAAATCAAAAATTCGTTATTTATTAGAGCATTTATTGAATTGTAGAGGGACGAGACTCTTTATTATGTGTTATGCCATGGATGAAAGAATGAGTTCAGTCTCAGGAACTACTTTTTATTAGCGGGTTAAGTTCCACGGCACAAACATTTAACACAAACATATTGAAGAACAAGGCATAGAACAAATACACACGGCAAGCAAGGACAACACCAGAGACAAGAATGAGGAATCATGGGAAAGCATGGCTCTTGATAGGTGGCTCTAGTAGCGCCACCTATGAAGAAAGGAGAAGGCAGTAATTGTAACCGCTACAGAATCAAGTTACATAAAATATAATCATTTTCTATTTAGACCATTTTAGCAGATCTGTGTCTTACTAAAGGTTTACAAATTAGCTGTGTGGCCCTGATTTGAATGGATATCCTGTTCATATTAAACAAAACTTGCCTTAAAATAAAACTGATTTATTGGGTTAATAATATAGAGTGTAAAAGATCATAAAATAATTTTTCTTGAATTTATTTTTTAGAAAAAATAATATTTCTTATTTGTTTCATTTCCTACAGACACATGCCAAAAATTATTTTTTGCAGATTTCATTTCTAAAAATATTTAATTTATTTTTAATTGGAGCTTTAATAAATGTGATGGCAACACTTTGAAAAAGCTTATTTTTTCCCATGAATGCGAAACGTGCTCATGCAGCTTAAATTTTATTTTTATTTTGTACGAAAAAAATTGTTGAAAAATATAGTTAAAATATTTATTTAAAAATTCATTAAAAATAATAATATTTTCGGAAGTTATAGCAGAAACATGCCAAAATTTTGCTTAATTTTTAAATAAATAAAATTCTAATTAAAAACTCAAAAAAATAACCCCCAGGTGCACATTCCCGACCTCCAAGGTATACACGTGCCAAATTTGGTAGCTGTAGATTGAATGGTCTGGCCTGTAGAGCGCCAACACACACACACACACACTGAGCTTTATTATAAATATAGATATAGATGTAGATATAGATTATTTTCCGAAAAACCTAATTTTTCTTTTCCTTTTTTTAGATTATGATTGACTTTGCAAAGAAAACATCATTTAACGAGGCGATAACATTGATTTAATCCAACAAAGAAAAATTATCATTTTATAAAATATTTTTAAAAATTCTTTTTAACTTACTTTCATTTTTTAATGCAATCTTTATTTAATATATTTTATATGTTATATACTAGATAATGTAAGCATTTTTGTAGAAAATAGTATGCGAAATTGCAGGTTTGAGCTTTAAATAAATAAAAGTTTGAAATTCTTTAAGTCATCCCTTTTTTTCAGGAAACTGAAAATATATTTTTAAAAAATTCCATAAAATAAGAACATAAAAAATAATTTTATTAAATTTTTTTAAACTTATAAAAAGCTAATTTAATAATGCTTGTTCATTCCCATTTTAATATAAATAAAATCAGAACATTTGCATGAATAAAAGCAGAGAATCAAATCTCACGAATTTTTCAGAATTGTTTCTTAGTTTTCTTTAATAGTTTTTGTTTTAAATTTTAGTAAAACTGGAAGCTTTCTTAATTTTATTCTATAAACATTCCAAGTCTTATATATTTTTAATTTTCATATATCAGCTTTTATATTCATCTTTTCGAAGCAAGTTAGTTAAAATTAAAACTATAGAATGACATATCATGTTCACATATTTTTCTTGTTTTAGTGAATTCATTAATTAAAATTTGAGATTATTCAGCTCATGCATCGTGCCGATTTATATTTTTAATGCCCTTTTCTAGTTTTCAAGAAAGAAAAGGCATAATATCAAGTGAATAAAATTTATTAATTTATTTCAGTTAATGTAGAAATTGAAATTAAAGAAAATAAAACGTTTTAAAATGAAATGAATTATCTAAGAATGTATAAAATTTGGAGGAGAAAAGACGTTTTTTTTTTCTCATTCTGGAAAAATCTAAACTTGTTTTGCATGTATTAATTTTAAACAAAATCTGGGCAGTATACCCAAAAAATACTTGTGACTCCATAAAATCAGCAATTAATCAGTATATTAATTAATTAATCTTAAATTACTATTTACTAAGTTTTGATTACGCAAAATTTCAGGATATTAAAATAAAGCTAAAGATTTCAAAATTTTCATTTTTTGATTTCTCATATTTTATTTATTTAATTATTTTTACAGAGAATCTCACGAATTGAATTTTTGTCTTGTTTTATCATGTGATATTTGAAGCTTTGTTTGTGATATTTAAAAAAAACCCAGAGTCCTTAAAGAAGAAAAAAAGATGTACAGTTTAAAATACCAAGCAGAATTAATTGTTAAGAACATTTCGTTATTTTATCAAAGCCTCTGCAAACATCCTTTTGTTATAAATAAAATTAAATTGAGAGTAAAAATGTAACCAACCTAAGTCGAGATAAAGTCTTGTATTTCACTTTTAATGATTAATTAGATCAATATGGTTTTATAAATTACCTACATTTTTGGCATGATTTCAAATATTTCTTTTTTATTTCTTATTGTTTTCGAAATGATTTTTTATAAAAAAACAACCTAGCATCTCATAAATTTCTTTTTCTTTCTGTTATATTCGAAATAATGATCAGTATATCGGTTTCTTTTGATCAGGTAACACTGGCAAGTAATAATGTGTGGGAGGTATAATTTGGCAATTTATATCGTATATTTTAGATAATCTCGGCAATGAAAGTTGACGCTATAGATAGTTCATGTTACGATAACTGTATTTTAAGATTTTTAGATATATTTATGCATTTATCCTCTTTAATTTAAATAATTTAAATTTTTATAATTTAAAAAAATTCTTATTCACATAGAATAAAGTTAACTTCAGTTACATTATAGTCGGATAGCAAACGTAATTGCGCAAACATCTAATTGCTAATTACACTGTGCGATGCTAATTACTAATTACACCTTTTTTGAAATTTCTAATCAATATTTATAAATTCTAATATAACTTTAAAAAATTTAAAAAGAAGATTATAATTTTTAAAATAATAATTTTTATAGGCTGACATAAGATCTGTAAATTGCGACCTAAATATTTCAAAAAACTTCTTAAAAATCCTTACAGGACAGTGAACCGTATTTGGTGTATAGTTAATTCTTGGATAATAGGTGTTTACTAAAAAATAATTTTCAAAAATTTTAATTAAATTTTTAATTTAAAATGAATTAAAATGTTTAAATTTTCCCCCACGAACTTCAAAGTATACAAATGCATAAACACAACTTTAAAATTAAAAGATTATAATAAAATTTTTTCAGTGATATCTATATAATTTTCATACATTATCCTTTAATTTTAATAAATTATCTAATATTTTACACTATTACTATTTACTAACTTTTACTATTTTCGTATCTAGTATTTATTCACATAAATATTGCCACGATATTAATTATAATTTTTTACGCATGCGCTGTTATCATTACGTTCTAATCAAGAGTAAATTTTAATAATAAAATAAAAATATACGAATTAAGCCTAAACTACCGTGATACTCTGATATCTCGAAGTAGAGATTCGAATCTTCTTTATTTTATTTTTTTTAATCAGAGATGAACAATTTTTTTCGCTCATACATTTGCAATTAATAAGGAAATAATTTACATAAAAAAAGATATAGCATAGTGGATTTTTTTTCTTCTGTCTGAATAGGACAGGAAGAAAAAGGAAGCAGTGAATATTCGGTAGAGAATTAACATTGGTCTTTTGCTATTTACAGAGTCAAAGATATTAAATATTTGACGTGTACCACAAAGATAATTAATGTGCCGCTTTGCATGGTATCATGTTAACGAAATCAACTGATATTTCATTTCACATCCCTACTAATAATACAGATGAATGTATGTGTATGTGTTGGCGCTCTACAGACCAAACCGTGTGATATACAGTTACCAAATTTAGCACATAATACTGTGGAAGGTAAAAATGTGCAAATTAAAGGATTGTTTTGAAATTTTAATGAATTAAAAACCAAGCTGAATTTAACGTTTTACTGCGATAACTTCCGGAAATATAATTGCATAAAAATGAATTTTACACTTATTTGGAATTTACAGCCAGTTTTATAGAGAGTCAATATATATACTTAGACACGTATTCTCTTTTATTATTAGTAGATATTTTCTTTTTTTGCTAGAAATGAATAAAAAAAAATTATAAGGTACCCCTTTGTAAAAGCATATTTTTTTGTTTGATCATTATCTTTGAAAATATATTTGGTATAACAAATCAATAATGACAAGAAACCACTGACAACTGCTAGCCGAATGAAATTAAAGAATTAATATAAAAAGCATTTAAATGTATTTTATTCTTTGATTTTGATAACCCATATTTTGTATATTACAGCCTGGCTCCGACGAGATGGCGGTGTAGCGTAAGAACTGCATGATATCTATCAGATGAGCGAGTCAATTTCGACAAGTTAGGATATAAACTTTAATCAAAGTTTGCCATATCTGGCTTCGTTTCGTCATATTTTCCAAAAGCGCTTTATTGAGAAGTAGGAAAAAATGCGCCAAGTTTCTGTATATATCGCATTTATTACAATCTATTACTTTTTCACGACCCAGTCTCCGTTTTCATACATTATTCTTCTAAATAAATGTTATTTAAATGTAGAAAAACAGCTGCCAATTCGTTAGAGTCCTGTTCAACTTATCTATGTCGTGATTTGATGTTGAAATTAGGTGAATTTTAGATATTTTGAATTTAACATAAATTAATAAAATGTTCTGAAACAGTTTAATTCTATTCGTTTTCGGAAATGAAATACGCACTCTGTTTATGCTTAATTAAAAATAAAATACAAAAAAAATATGTGAAATACGCTTTGTTTCATAGTTGACATTTTATATTTTACGATTTCAGTATCTAGATAAAATAAATATACACTGTAAAAATAAATAATAATCTGTGCAATGATGCATAGGCAACGATGACGTTAGCTGACTGCGACGGTCAAGGCCTGTTCTAGGTTACCGAAGAAGAAAAAAAGTAAATAATCACAGTGAAATAATAATATTTTTATTCTGAAGTGATTATTTGTTTAATCTGGGTTTTTAATATTTAGGTCTCCCTCCAGTCACACCATCCAAGGCAAAGTTTTTCAGTATTGTTCAAGTCAAGACTACATCACTCTTTTTAATTTTAACAAATTTGCAAAGTAAGAGGGGTGGGGTATTTACATGCATGTTAGGGAAATAAAGATGTCAGTAGAAAAAATGGCAGATAGTCGAATAGAAAATATGCACACCTGTCTAGGACATACCTGCAACCACTCTACTTTCTATTTTTAAATACTGTTATTTAATTTCAATACATTAAATAAAAGTTATTTATTAATTCATAACTTTAATTTATTTTCAATAAAGTCAATTTTTTCACTCACTTTCTGGTGGTTTAGAGTTGTGAAATTTTGTAGTCTAGAGTGCTTTTGATGACAATACCCTACCCTCTTTAAAGCGTAAGACAAGTTAATTGCGCATGATGCTAGATTATAGTTAATTGGCGAAAACAATTGATTTTTGGATTCTTTAACATTTCTAATAATGAATTATAAATTAAAAAGTGAATAATAACTAAAATAAGATAATTCTACTTTTTAGTATGCTAATATAATTAATTTTTAATTAAAAGTATTTTATTAAATTTACTTAAATAAAAGAAAAATATATTGATAACCACATTCTTTCATCGTATCGAATGATTGTGCATATTTTACACAAATTTTACTCTTTCTTTCAACCAGCAATTCAATTTTAAATAGTTAACTACGTTGCCAGAAAAACGTTTAATTCTGACAAACTGCTGAAAGAACCATCTTCCAAATATTGCCAATTAATTTATATGCTTCTTTTTTTATTTTATATAAAGAAGAAGAAAATCAAATATTACCAATTTTTTATGAAAGAAGATGTAAAAATGATACAAATCTAAAATACTTTAAAAGCTTTTTTAAAACATTTTCAGTACATATTATAATTTCAACAAATACTTCTATCTAATAATGTAGAACGTATTTTTAGATTTCTGTTCTTAAAGAAATTAAGAAAAAAATGTACAGTTAATTGGAAAGATATTCGAAACTTCTTTGCTTTTCTCACTGTTGCCATAGTTACGCTTTAGGCGGTAATTTTTTTACTTTTAGTGAAAGAGAAAGAAAAAAAAATCAGTTATATGGCAACATAAGAACAAGAAACAAATTTTCCAAAGTGAATAAAAATACAATTAATTTATAATTCGACGTTCTTAATTACTACTTTTATGGAAAAAAAATCAGAACTCTTTATATTCTTTCTTACCTTTTAATTCTACTTAGTATTATTTACGCATCAATTATTAGCTATGTTTCTATAATTATTTTAATTCGAAGATCTAGGAGACTCCATTATTTTTAATGAGATCTATTTCCGATGGCATGACGTAAACAGCAACCTTGCAGGGAATTAAAAAATGAACCCAACGCTGAAACTTGATCTAACTGCAAAAAAAATCGTTTGCAGAAAAGAATACTCTCTCGTGCTTGAAAAAGAACCAAACGATAAAGTGATTGCGGAACCTTAAAAATAGCGGAAAAAAAGAGTATTGGGAAAGAAGAAATTTAAGCTTCATCGTTTTATCTTTATTGATCGCTTATCGTTCCATTTTTATAGAAAACCCTCTCCCCCTCCCATTTTCTTCTATAGAATAAAGGCAACCATCTTTTTACTGATCATTATAATCATTTGGCGACATATTTTTCATTTTCAGTGAACTTCCAGCACAATTTTTTATGGTTACCATCGCTAAAAATTCTTTCTATTTTTTACTTTTTGTTTGTCAATCTTAGCTATCATTTATATATGTCATAGATAAGCACTTTTTTCCCGCTTTGTTATTTTTATCACCTGTGTTATGTTTGATCATTTTTGCTATGTAATGACAGGCTTACTTAAATCATCAAAAAGGGAAAAGTTTTCTTTTTTTGGAATTAATGAAATAAAAAAGGCTATCATTTGTTATTAATAAATGAATTGTTTTAAAAATCATCCCTTTTTTGTTTTGACTGTATATATTTGAAAGTCAGTACATTTTCAAGATGCCAGCCTTCCATTAATCCATGTTCTACGTGAAATTTATTATTATTATTTTAAAGAATAAATATCACGATTTTAGAATATGATTCTTTGTATCATAACAGAGGAAAATGGTCACTGTATTAAAAAAATGGCTGTTCAAAACTTTTATTTTTTTCGAATATTGTTAATTTTTATTATGTCACTAAGTCACAGTAACGGAGTATTTTACAACCCTTGACAATATACGTTATGAGTCCCTCTCTTTTCTTTACAAAATATTTAACTTAACTTTATTTACACAAATATTTAACTTAATCATTACGTTAATGATTTGTTTATTAATTTTTTTATTTTAATATTTTTGTGAAAACACACCCACAGTTTAAAATTTAAGTATTCTTAGTAAACTGGATTTTAATCACATTGCAATAAATTTGAGATAATTTTTCAGGAATTTTCAATTTTATAATATTTAATTTAATAAAGAATAAATTAATTTTAATTAATTTTTCTAAATTAAATTGAATAATTAATATAGAAAATTAAATTAATTTTTAGCATTACATTAAATTATACTAATTTTTTAATTAAAATAAAATTTTAATTTCATTAAAATTAAATTAATTTTTGAAGTATTGTTTTTAGATCTAACGCTTTACATACCACGCTACCTTGGTCTTTAAAAATACTATCTTATACGTTTATAATATACTAATAAAAATGTGTTTTACAAACTTTTTAAATTATATTACATTCTACTTTTTAATCTTTAACATATTTGATAGTTAATTATTATTTTTCACAAATTTTATCATGAATGGTGACCCTTATATGGAATTAAGCACTAATTAGAATTAATTGATTAATTGGTTACTAAGCTTTTAAAATATTATACTGTTATTTGTAACTCAGATTGTAATTTAGAAAATCTAATACGCCAGGAAGATTAAAAGAAATTTCACAATAAAATTGAAAACATTTTAAGGTGTAATTACAGACAGCCATTAAAACGATTTAAGTTTTTTTTTTCACTTTTAGAAGCATTATTCAGATGGTTTTAAAAAATTGAATGCTTTCATAAAATTGAAATTATGAAATATAAATATTTTACTTTTAACAAATAATCTTCTATACTCTCTAATTATAAAATACATTGAAGATAGAATTTTTAACAATTTCGTTTCAACTGGAATGAAATTTCAAGGCATAACTTATGTTTTAAGAAACACCGATGTCTAAAATGTTTAGTTAAATAATGATAATAAAAATTATAAAAAAAGACTAACTATAAACCCGGGAATGATTTTCTCAAAGCTTTCGCACATACTCTGTAATAAAGACACTATCCCAGAGGACGCCTGGCATGACTTTGGTGTACAATAGTTACGAAATATTAACCTTTGGCGTGAATTCAGCATTTTTACTGAGTACATCGTGTTATTCTTGGCGAGGCTTTTGGCGATTAATCCCTGGCATCTGTTAATAGTATTCGAAAATCGAATTTTTGTTTTAGAAACGGTTTTCTCAACCAACCGAAAAAAAGATATGACGCTAAATTACATTTGTAGTCAAAATTTTCCATACTAAACTTGATGTATATAAGTCATTGCACTTTTCAGTTGTCGCATTTACTTATTCTGAAAGTACAGACCGATAGTCAACCCATTGTTCGCTTTGGCTCAAAATTTGAAAGGTGTCTACACCATAGATGTTAAATCCATGTACCTAATTGTATCTATTCTACTATCTTCGTTTTGTAATTATCGTGTTAACTTGTATTCGAACAGACGGTCAGACGAACTTGCTCTGAACAGATTTTATTCAAAATTTGAAACAAATCTGCAAATTTGATGTAAAGATCAAATACCAAATTTCAACCATCTAGCTCAAATCATTTTTGAGTTATGAATGAGTTCCCTGTTTGTCATAAACAGACAGGCGGACATTTTCCAAAACCGTGTTTTCTGAATTCAGGGAGTTCTGAAAGTGAGATCCGTCGAAATCTCGAATACGAATTTTTCGACGGTTACTATACTTTCTACATACTACGAATACGAGAAAATAAAAATTCAAAGAAACAAACCAAAATGAAAAAAAAAAATTGAACGAAATCTAAGAAAAATAATTGTAAATGTTATTAAATGTTTTCTTTCGAAAAATTGAATAATATCAGATTTAACGTTAGGACTCTCTTAAACATAGCAATGGGATAAAAATTAATATTAAGAGATAATGATCTCTGTTAAATATCGCCCTTCAAAGGTGTAACGATGGTCCATGTTTTAATAATTTTAACCGAAAGTATCTTGCAGCGAACAGCCGAAAAAAGATAAATATTTTTGAAAGTCATTTCTCGAAATTACATTTTGTCTTCCATAAATACTCGAGTTAAAGAAATATTTTCTCAAACCGTGTGAAAATTGTTTTCAAAGAAACGGAAAGTTTTATAAACACAGTCGAGAGAATTTACAATTTGTATCTTCACATTCTATTGCTTTATTTCACAATGTAGCAGTAACGGTTCGTATTTTGAGTAAACTTCATTACTAATTTAACTGAAAATAGAAGCAGCGGCTGGTTTTGAGCAGCTTTTCCTTTACGGAGGAAAAGGGAAAAATGGTACAAAGATAAAAATGCAATTTGAAAGTTAAGAAAATAATTTCTTTTGGGGATCTGTTCTTCCAACGTGCATATAAAACTAATATTTGCATCGTTCGTGTGAATATTAAATTTTTACTCGAGTCTTAATAAAATGTTACTTTGCATACATTTAAAACGAGAATTATTAAATTATTTTCTTTCTCAAATCCGCCTTCGACGACCAGCTGGTACGCCAGGGATACTGGTAATTTCAATTAAATCACACATATTTCACATAATCTAATGTTCGTTATTTCACCAACAAAATATTTTCAAACATCAAATTGTGACAGACATTAAATCAGTGCTGTTTTAATTGTCTCTTACACCTGTTCCATTTATTATGAACATGAACCTTAGTGGAATTGGATTGCATACAATCATAAGACTGCACGTTGTTCTGACTGCACGTTGTATTTTGCAGTTATGTAATTTCACTTTCTGGTGCCATTTTTTATGTATTCCTTACTAACAATTACCAGAATTACCGGATAATTAATTAACAGAATCTCTCTCTCTTAATTTTCAACAATGGAAGAAAATTATATGATGAAATATTGGAAGGAGAAATGAAAACGATTCGAATTTTATTGCAACAATGAAATATGTCGTTAAAAATGAATAGAAATTATAAAAACATATTTTCAAAATTGAAGAAAAAAAATCGTGCGAAAACTAGACTGATATCATTAAAAAATCAGTTCTGTGAATTTTAAAATGGTGAAACAATCAGTTTTGTGTAATTATATTTTTGAGAGCTACCGTGGAAAAATGCCAAAGTAAAACTTAAATTTTAATTAATTTTAAAAACCTAGCACCGAGGTACTTATTTCCAAAATATATAAAATATATTTCTTCCAAAATATATTTGAGTAAATTCTATTAATTTTGAATGAAACGGTTTGTCTAGTAAAGCGAAAGCCTACCCTCGCACGCGTACGCACGCACGCACACACTTTTATTATTGCTAGAAATTTCTCTAATTTTGTTGATTGTTTCCACATAATTTTGGCTGAATCCAAGAACCGCGTTTAGCGTAGAATGGGTACTATTGCAATGCTATTTATAATTTTCAGTTGTGATGTTTAGTCAGCTATGCAAAGGAAGATGAATTTTATGCAAGGAAGAGAAATTTTTAGAACTTTTTTGGTTTAATAGTATAATTGGCTCTAGAATTATAGACATTGTAACTCATTCTTTCTTGGCTGTGATATTTTTTGGAAAAACTTAAAATTTGCTTTTTCAAATTAATTTTCAATAATTTTATTATTGATCAATAAAAGCAGTAACAACATGTTTCATTTGATTTAGGTATATTTTAACAAAAAAAAAACTATAACCTTGCAATTGTTTATTTTTAGTTAAAATTTTTAAAAATATATTTCAAAATAAATGTTTTAAACTATTTTTTTCTACATTTTTTTTTTATTCTTGTTCGGAAAGTATTTACTCAGATAATACAGAATGATGATGCAGATAATGCAGAAAAATCCCCAATGTATATGTAAGAATACTTTCGTATTTATTTTCGTAAGAGATTCAGCATTAAAATATCTCCAAATTCATTTTATCTATCAATAATTATTCTTTATTTTTTAAATGTATTCAATTTTTTCTACATATATTTTCATATTTTTATATCTGCACATATTTTACAGTATTTTCTACTCACTTCTATAATCTTTAAAAGGGAAGAAAATACTCAATAATAGATATATTAGTATATACTAAATTCTCAACAATACTTTTTTCTCTAACTTTTGCACCTCTTTCTGCAAGCCGAATGAGAGACATAAAAGTGATCTTCAAAAAAATTCAAGAGTTAGATTGATTATGATTTCCTGTGTAAACAAAAAAAAAAAAAAAAAAAAAAAAAAATCGAGGATAAACAATCTAAAATGTATTAAAAAAATAAAGATAAATCAGAAATTTTTAGAAAATATGAGAATTTGTAAGTTATTCACAGTGGCAATACACTTAATTAGTAATGTCAGGATTTTTCATCAAGATAATTCATACAAATTTATTTCAAAAACAAGCTATTTTTTTTTATTAAGCATACTTATACAATTATAAAATTTGCTAATTAATGCAAGAAAAAAAAGATTCAGGAAGGTAATTTTCTGGGGGGATGACCATAGAGGAGATGAAAAATTCATAAAATCCTAGCATATATCTTTAAACTTGGCTACTCCTAACCGACTCAAGGCCCACGGAAAAATCTGAATGACCGGACTACCGCAACAGCAACACTGGCGGGAACTGGAGTGATAAAGGCCATCACCGGCCACGGTACAACCCTTCCATTGGGAAGTACGTCCAAACATTGATGGTAGGAATCAATCACCCACCTTTTTCTGTACCCAATAGGGTAGCGAGGATCAATCACCATGCCGGAAGCTTCTCATCCTCAATTACCAGGTGCCGCTCGGATGCAGGGGGAAAATTATAGTACGTAGGGAAGAGAGGAAGCACAATCTTGGATTTTCTAACAGAAGCAAAGAATCACTTCATAACGATCAGACCCTTCCCTGACCATACAGCGGAGCGAATGTGCTTTATTACTGCGCATGCACAGCGGCAAAAATTAGTAGTGGGTTGAACTGTAATGTTTTTTTAAAGAAATTTTCTTTTTCTACAAACAGACAAGCTTCTTTCCTTTTTCTGAAACTCTAAAAGGAATAAATTGGAATTGCTAATAGATGTAAATATCGCTTTCAAAATAAAGTTAAGCTACTGATAATATTTCTACACTGAAAAGATTGAAGATAATATAGTTTCGCAATATTTATGTATGGTCTGTTTTTATGTTACAATAACAATAAGAACAACTCGAATTACTTCGACTACTTTGAAGTAACCGAGTTTCGAATTCCACTCACATTTGCTGTTTATTTCTTAAGAAAGGTTTTTAGTATTTAAGATTTGAAATATATTTTGGTTTATAATTTGCTGAGAAACTCTAAAGATTTTTAGTGAAATTTTCCTTTTTCTTTTGGATAAAATTTAATGGAATTGAAAAGAGATAAATAGACGCCTGAGTAAAAAAGATTGTTTTCGAAACAGGTCATATTGACTTAACAGTTAAAAATCAAGAAAAAGTGATCAAGCACGAAATAAATTATAAAAATTTCTATCAATAGAATATGTTGAAGTAATTTACCATTTTTATTAATTTTTTATTACTTTAGGTTATTAGATGCTCTTATTTTCCTCCAAAAATATATTGGATCAGTTCGTATATACTGTCGCGGTTCAAGCATTTACACATTTGTGTAATTATGAAGTTTAATGATAGAATCGTCATCTGCCAATATTTCAAATCTCTGCAGCCCATTCCAAAATAGTCCTTATATAGCTACTAAATTGAATGTTTATCTATATAAATTAACCTTACAACAAATGCACGCATTCCCAATACTATATTTAGGAATTTTGCCAATTTAGTTTCACTGTTCAAAAAACATTTTAAAATTAATCAACATATTAATAATTTATTTTAGTTTAATTTTTTAATAATAATTTTGAAAAAATATATTTTTTAATTTATTTTTTAATCTATATAACTAAAATAATAATATGCTAGGAAAATTAATCATGATTAATAGTTAATAATTTCATTACTTATACTAAAAGTATTTTATTATAATGATAAATTATAATGAAATGATAGCTCCAAAAGTATAACAATACGAATAAGTATTTCATTACCTGTCAAGTTAAATATAACATAGTTAGTAAATATTCTATTAAAATGGTTATAATTTTCGAAAATATGTAATTGATTATATTTTAATTTATTTAATAAAATTTTTAATAATTTAATTCAAACGCTCAATATTTTGTAATTCTTCTAATTTGTTAGTTATTAGATCAATAACAGTTTTTAATCGAACTGCTTACTGCCTACCTTAGTCCTGCGGTGATAGGCATCTGCCTTGGCCGCCTAATTTATAAACCACAACAAGGGCAAGATCCTATGTTTTATCTGCAACCACTTTACCATCATGTGATATGGTTTGTTATCAATCAATGAGAGTTAAGCATCAATTCTAATTGATTGATTGATCAGAGTTGAAAACAAGATCAGAATTAAAAATTAATTGGGACTCCAGAAAAAGAAGATTAAAGTTATGTTATTGATTAATTGATAATTTAAAAATTAATATTTTTAGCTTTGCCTGTTTTTTTATATGAATATATGATGTTAATACAATAAATTTAACTATCTATAAAGAACTATTTGATATCAAAACTAAATTTTTAAGTTTTCTTTTATATTGTATAAAAATAAATAATCTTAAATATGTGGAATTTTACCTTTTTAAATTCTTTCATGCTTTTAGGAAAATAATTCAATAAAATTCTAAATTTAGGATATATTTACAGCAATTTAATTTATCTCCTGGAATTGAATAATTGTTTATTAGTTTATTAAGTATTCTTAAATGCTGAATAATGGAAGTTATTTTAAGCAATTAAATGCATTTTCTTTTTAAAGAGGGAAGAAAAGATAATGAATAAAGTGGAATAACTAGTTTTTTTAAATTAAAAACCACGTCACTATATCATATAGAATAAAGAGAGAAATTTCTTATATTTCTTAGTGTGTGGATATATTCAGAGGAATTTTAGAAAATTAGGTAAAAATAAATAGACATAGTATAATAATTATAGATCACTTTTATTGTTTGAAATGCTAATTTATTTATAGAAGAAACTAAAATTTTATCTTTTTGATGTCCCCTGATCTTTTTAAACTTGTATAATAAAGCTTGTTTTTATTTTTTTTTATGCTAGAAAGAATTCAGAAAAAGTTCTAAGAAAACTTGACGTTAACAATGCGTGTTTTTATACTTTGAATCAGATTTTCACAAAATAAAAATGATTAAAATTTCTAGATATAAAATTAAATTATCTTGAAAAATCAATTTAAAAAATTATAATGAAAATGTACTGTTTCAAATTAATTTTTTAGATAGTACAAGGTGGATTCACATTAATTGTGAATTTATTTATAGGAGAATGAATTAGTTGTGAATTTATTTATTTATTGGAGGAAATATAATTTTACCTATTTGATATTTCCTGGTCTTTCTACACTTGTTTAATAAAGCTTTTTTCTAATAGAGTGCGCAAAAAAGGGCAAGGGCAAACAATAAAATTCTTAAATATTTTAACATTAACAATTCGAGCCTCTTCACTTTGAATCGATTTCATTCAAAATAAAACTATTTAAAAGCCTTTAAAAGAAAGTTTAAATTCTCTTGACAAATTTTAATAAAAATGTATTGATTCAAATAAATTTTATGGATAGCATAGAAATTAGAAATGAATAGAAACATTGATAAATTTGTAATTGATCTTCCGTACAAAAAAAATTACAATAAAATTATTTCTTAAAAGAAAAGTTTCGAAGATAATGGAATCAATTCATGTCTATATAGTACAAGCCTAATGCATCAAGTTAACTTAAATTTATTAAGTTAAAAATACATTTTATTCCATTTCTATTGTAAAGTTCATACAGAAAAATACCTAAACTAATTATAGTTTCTAAAATACATTAGAAATATACATTTCTAACTTTATACATTAAATACATTCGCAAAATACATACAATATAAATTATATAAGCTAATTATAGTAGTATATTATAACTAAAATAATTATAGTTTCAGATAGAGCATCACAAAACTGTTGTCTACATATCTTTGAAAATAATTATTCATTCTACAATATATGCATGCAAATTTTATCCTTTTAGAAAACGATATTTTATAAAAAACTGCATATAAATAATAAACTGTACATTAATAATGAAAACTGAGACTGAAACTTTTTTTCCCCTTGCAACACATTTTAGCGTTAAAATTCATTTAATATTCGTATTCATTTCATCTTAGAAGCTGAATGTTTGAACCTTTTTTCGAAAAAAGTTATTTCTTTGTTTATTTTTATTACCATTATAATTTTGATAAAAACGGACTCAATTATTACATGATATCATTTATTTATCATTTAAAATATAGATAATCCTTTTAATTAGCTTTAAATTAGAAGATGATACTGTATTTCTTTTGGAAAAAAATTCTGTCTTTAAGAAGAGCAAAAGCAACACTTAAAGATGCTATTAAAACTGAAAACTGATCCTTATTTAACTGATTCTGAGTTATTTTCTTATTCTTCTGAGAAATTAATTATTCTGATATAGCTCCTGATTCTTTCAGGCATATGCAGAGAATAGAAATTTGTTTTTCTATTGAAAGT
Source organism: Argiope aurantia (assembly GCA_026543865.1). Lineage (NCBI taxonomy): Eukaryota > Metazoa > Arthropoda > Arachnida > Araneae > Araneidae > Argiope > Argiope aurantia. The sequence goes on from JAPMOR010042299.1 coordinate 94,613, forward strand.
CCTTGTATTTCTAAAATGAAGAAATTGATATATTGTCTCGCAGATATTTTGTTTGAAAACTGAAATCTGATAAGGGAAATTCACAATTTAAATTTTTGCTGAGATGTCTACGAAAGTGAAAGGAAATGTTGAACTTTCAAATGCATATTCTTTGAAAAGAGTGTCTATTTTAGAAAATATCTTTAAGGTAACAAAAAAATGTTTCAGACGAATGTCTTTTTTTTTCTCTTCTCTGGAGTTGTTGAGCGAAAGGGAACAGTTAAGTTTTTTAAATATAAAACTGTCTGAAAATTCCAACCATGTAGTTTACTTTGCATATCCTCTTTCCCGGCGCTTATACATTTAGTTAAGAAATCAAAAGAAATTGATACTTGTTTAGTTTTACGCTCCCAGGATTTATTCGATGATTTTCTGATTCCTCCAAGATCGCCAAACTGCTTTATAGATAAGATGCCAAGATGCTTGCAAACAGTTCTTTTGGCGATTTTCATTTTACGCCAAGATTGGCGACGGTTTCAATTTTTTTGGTGATTTATCGCGACCATAAAGAATTGTCAAAATTTCTCTCTTGTTTTTTGATAAGCATGAAGATCATGAATTTTCGAAATAAATTGACATAAATGGCCCAATTGAGATTAGAAGACTCTGTTAACGTTTCGTTTTGCAATGTCTTTTGAAAATAGGAAATGGTGGTGATGGGCCGATGATCATTGCTGAGGGACATAATGTGCGTTTCCAGGGCCATGAGCGTTATTATAAAATAAAAGTCAGTGAAATCAGTAGTTGTTTATGTGGGATTGGCTCTTTGGATTTATCAAGTGTTTCGAATATGTACACTTAGCAGAGACGATTTTTCCCTTAGGCACTCCTGATATTATCTGTCACTTCTTGATATTATCTTAAGAAATCGCATTCGTTTTAAATCTTATTTATTTACTTTCTGTGGGGTATTTCCAACTAGACAGACTAGGCAGTTGTCTAGGGGCCCTAAGCTGAGAGAAGATCGCAGCAGGTCAATTAAACAACTTAATTTTCTTACTTGTCAAAGTTTGTAAAAAATATAAATTTTCTAATTTATAACATTTCAGAATAATATTAATAATTTATGAAATATAATTAGCAATATTCGAATATGTTTCATTGCATTCACTTTGATGCCGGAATATTTATAATCACTGACAATCTGCTTCAATAATATTGTATATAGACATAGATATCGGGCAATTTAGACTCACAAGAACGGAATAAATATAAATACATTTTCACAAAGCTAACAAAATAAAAAAATGACCTAAAACAGAACAATAGACTCTAAAAATATGTTAGAATGGGACCATTATAATGTGCCTTAAAATGCTTAAATACGCCACTGCTTACTTTTCCACTTTGAAAATTCGATGATCAACAAAAATGGAAAAGAAGCTATTTAAATGAAATGCTAAAAAATGCAGCACCAAGGAGGCGAAACACAGTTTGGGCTGCTTATTGTGAAGCTCAAGAAGTTGCTAAAATTCGCCCATTGCGCACCGTGGAGCGATGATCTGTAGGTGGCTGTTTCCCCTTGAAGACGTTAATTGCCTTTATTTTTCTTGGAAGAAATGGAGATACATCATATATTAAATATCCTTTTGTATTTTATTTATTTGTATTGTAGGCAAACGAGATGACATAATCGGCATCGAGAAAGGCTGAAACGTGGTTTTAGAAGTATTTAAAAAAAAACCTATGTGTAAACAGTAATTATTTAATGATGCTTAGAACATTTTCTCTAAATCTATAAATCTGGAACGTTTCTTGAAAGTTTTTTTAGATCAATTCAAAGCAAACACATATACACACACATACAATCTCTCTCTCTCGGTCTCTCTTTCTCACACAAAAACTTTCTCTCTTTCATTCTCACTCTCTCTCAACAATTTCTTTCTTTCACATTCTCTCTCTCTCACAATCTTTTTCTTTCTGTCTCTCTTTCACATACACACGCAAAATCTCTCTTTCTTTCTCACACACACAATCTTCCTCTCTCTCACACGCACACACACAATCTCTCTCTCCCAGACACACACACACATAATCTCTCTCTCTTTCTCTATTTTTAGCACACACAAACAAAGATTTGTATGTGCGAGAAATTAACTTAATTAACACAATTAATGCATATATTTTTATTTATAAATCTTGCCATCAGAAAAATTAAATCATCAATCCCTAACCTAGCATCGTAAGCAAAAATTTGTTTTGTTAATTTTAATAAGATATTTAATTCTTCTCTATTTATTACTAAGATTATTTGTGAAGCAGAATCGTAAAAAGTAGGATGATTCCTTGGTCAGAAATTAATTTGTGAATAAAGAATGGTGTAATTCCATCGAGGGCAACTTCTTTCACAAATTTTACCCAAAATCGGAATTATACTGATTGGTTTATACATTTCTTATAAGTGCTCAACTTTATAGAAAAACTTGGAATAGTTTACGTCGTCCTTTGTTTTGATGATAGTTTTTCATGGCCCCAAACGTTACTATATTTGTCGTCGATTACTTGGCGAATTTTCAAGAGAAGAGGGAAAGATCTTAATGATTTGGCTGAAATAAATCATCTTCAATTCCGGATTTCATGATTTGTACAGATGAATTATTGGTTATAGATGTTATCTTTGTCAGCTGATAAATAAAAAAATAAATCATTTGAGTGTTTCAGGTATCTCGATAAGTTTTAGCAAAATAGTGCATCTTTAATTGTAGTATAGTTTATTCGACGGTCAGAATTTCCTATATTAGATGTTATAAAGGATTTTAATAAAGTGAAAAAAGATCCTTTCATGAAATTTGATTCCTTATATGCATTATTCCAATATTTTTATTCGACAAGCATAATTTCCTAATGTATTAAATCTGAAAATTTTGCATATTTAATATAAATATAAATAAATCAAATAAAGATGCTTTCTTTTTCTTTAACCCAATAGCATTTGAAATTTCATCAGGGAATTCGTTTCTTTCGTAAATGGACGACATTTTTAAAAGATTTAAAGAATTTAAGATTAGAATTCGCTAAATTTTTCATAATTTGAAAACTCTTAATATAAGGAGCATTTTATCTGGAAAAGAAATCATTCGTTCATATATATATAAAAGTTTTGTAAAGTTAATAAAAATTTATGAACAGAATTTATTAATAATGAATTAATTTTTAAAACTTATTCTTAAAAAGCTACATTCCATATAAATTGCTTATTTATCGGGGAAAATTCTGTTTAGTAATCAAATAGCGCTGATTTTCATTAATATGAAAAATATAAAATCAAACCTGTTTAACACAAGAAAAAATTATGTAAAAAGATTTTCCTCATATAACTTTCGGTCTTATTCATTACTTTGGAAAATTCCATCCTATCTACTTTTTATGTAAGTATATTGTATTTCATCTGCTTTAAAAGCTTTCACCTGAATTAAAATTTTTGCTATGGAAACAAACTTTCTTGGGTTTTTTTTTCTCCTCCATCTAAATCCCAAGCCTTTTTTCTCAAAAACTGCATCAAATATTTCCTCTCTTAAATGCTTCTATTGCAATGCTTGCTTACAAAGTACTATGTAGCGAGATTTGAAAATTCCCGTTTCAAATAATATTAAAAGACTTTTCTTCTTTTAAATCTTCTAGATCTTGCTTACCTTTTTTATTATTATTTTATTAGAATATAAAGAAAGGATGTTTTCCATTTAGTTCCATCTCAATTTGTGAATTCAAATGCAATTTGCTTCTAACCCATTTCGCAAATAACGGATTTAAGAAGAAGGAAAATTTTCTTTTATTATTATTATTTATATTTCTGAAAATGGTATCAGGAAAGAGAGCGCTGTATAATTTTCTGTTTATTGTTGCCTGAGAGAAATTCATACTGAAATTTGATATTTTGTAAGGGAAAATAAATAAATAATATATTCAAGCATTTTTGCTGCTCAAAAGCTATGTATGGATTGAATAATTTATTTTAATAATAAAGAACTTTTCTTTAACATTTACTTTTTATTTATTGTTATTTAGCTTTGATACGCATATCGATATTTTCCTCATTTATTATGCAAATTCGAGGAATCTAATTTATTATTTTATTATTTTGCGATAGAAGTACTTAAATATGAATATAACTGATTATTTAATGCGTTCAGAGACCGAATAGTGTTTATGAGTGACAATGTTATGTGACGGTTAGAAAAATGCATTGACATAATATATGTTTATTAATAATTATAAAGGCTGTTGCGAAAATAAAAATAACTGCAATATACTGTTTTTAAAAATATAAAGTTTCTATCAATGATCGTTTCGAATTCTTTAGGATAATTTAATACAAAAATATTGATAGTTGTTTGTTTTTTTGAATTTTCGAAAATTTATATTGTTTAACATCTTAATATATTAATTTTTTTAAAAATAGAATTATATAATAATTTATATGTTTTGTTTCAATTGAAAATACAACCAATTCATAGAATCCAAGAATTTTAAAATCTTTCATGTTATTTTGTTTCTATAATAATTATTAATGACAATTTAATGGCGATGTTGAAACTCAGAAATTCAAAAGTTCAAGACACATTATATAATACAATTTTTTTAAAAATCAGTTTTATTTTTTACAGGGATAACTTTTGTAAGGCACAAAACAGCACGATAATTTAATATAAAAATATTGAAAGATAGTTTTTTTTCCAAGTTTAGGAATTTTTCATCGTACTTAACATTTTGGTAGACTAATTTTTTTATAGAATTAGATGATACTTTATATATTATGTTTCGATCGAAGATACGGCCAATTTTTAGAATCCTAGAATTTTAAAATATTTCATATTGTTTTTGTTTCTTTAGTAATTACTGATTGCAATTGGATGGCTATTTTTAAGCTCAGAAATTCAAAAATTTAAGACACATCCTGTAACTTAATTTTTTTTTATCAGTTTCATCTTTTACTGAAATAAATTTTGTAAGACACAAAAAGTACGTATGAAAAATAGAATACAAACTGGAGAAGTAATTTCATTATGCATCTACTCTCACAAAATGCTAAAAATTTAGTTTCACGAATCGTATTTTTATAACAGATTCCAAAGTTAGTTAAAATAGATTCTAAATATAAAATTAATTGCTAAATAAATTAATAATTGCTAAAATTTAATAAATTAATTGTTAATAATTGCTGAATAAATGCTATTAAATTAATAATTGCTAAAATGTGCAGTTAATTGCTACATAAATGCAATTAAATTAATGCTAAATATTGCATATTGCGTAATTGCTAATATTTATATATGCTAAAATATTTCGTAAAAATTCTCTCTTCTTTCCAATAA
>JAPMOR010042299.1:112132-159315 GCA_026543865.1 Argiope aurantia
GTTCTTCCCAAAGAAGTTTATTATGAATATTTTTAATTTAATGATTTGTAGTCTGATTATTTTTAATCTAATGATTTATATAAATTTATTATCAGTAGTCCTTTCGAAGGATTTTTATTCTAAATATGTTTAATTTAATGAATGATTTTGATTTAGTAATTATAATGACAGGTGCGATTTATATAAATTCACGACCACAAGTCCTTCACAAGGAATTTATTCTCAATATTTTTAATTTAATGATTTATATTAATTCTAATTTTATTCTAAATATTTTTTATTTAAGGATTTGAATAAATTCACTAACAGTTGTACTTTCTACCGAATTCAACAATACCAGTTCTTCCACTTTGGAAATTGTTTGGAGGTTCCCCATGTATTTGTTTTATCATATGTATTGAAATAATCAATTTTAAACTGTTGAAAAGCTATTTTGTCAAATTGACTCAATAGAGCACGTTGTAGTTTTCTTCACAATGAAATGATCGAGGAACGCTTCCGACGCATATTGTTATTTTTGGTCCAAAACTTATCATTTTTAACGCGATAAAAATATTTATTTATTTACATTTAAAATAGAAGTTCCAAGCACTGTTTATTAAAGGCAACTGTTGCCAGATTCAACTGCAAGTAAACAGTATACTAATTATATGAATTTAAATTGACCGAAATCATATTAAAATACTAAATATACAAGCAGAACTAATATTCTTTGGCTTCCAAACATCTTGAACCATGTCTATATCAATTTTATAACGTACAAAATCCCAAATCAACAGATTTTATAGAAAAAGGTAAATATTACAAGGAAGAAATCTTGTAACATCAATGACCGTTACCCAACCATGTTATCTTTCTGAAACTGACAAGGAATATCAGCCATCTTCATCCCTAACATAACATAATAATCCAGTTTCGAAATCATTAGGGTTCTATCATAGCCATCGCAGCGGAAATAATACCAATATCTATTCCATAAGATAATTCCAAGACAAAACCAGCGGAACTACATTAAGCAGAATACCTCCTGGCATAAATACAATGAAATGCATGCATCTTGGTGCTTAAATGAACGCGAATATTCTAAAAATGCTTAAAGGAATAAATAACTCTAGTTATGGCAAAAGGAATCTATTCCTAAGAGGCTCAGCGTATTGCGCGGAAAACCTTTCCTGTAACGCAGACGACAGTTTCATCCGCGTTGTGTCGTAAATCACAACCGTGATGAGTTTTCTTCTTTTCGACCGAGGATGGAATAATGAGTTCGGTTTCGAACAGTCGATATTGACGTTGGGAGGGTGGCAACGGTTGTTGGATGTAGGGGGGGGGGGTTGTGGGTAGAATTGCGTGCTTGCTCAGGGTTGGCGTACCTTTCGATCCGAATTTTTCTCCTCTCTTCCTCCTTTTTCCTTAAAGCTGTGTGGAGTCACTTACCGGCTTTTCGGGAGAAGTTTTATTTTATTTTTGTCATAAGTTTTGGCAATGGATCCATTATCGTCTGGTAAAACTGGAATGAAATGATTGGTGGCCGCTAAGAGCGTCTTTGCCTTCTCGATTGGCTAAAAGAGAGATGTTTTATTTTGGGAATGAATTCTTTTTTTTTCCCCTTCCTAGATTTTTGGGAGTTAGCAGAACTTTCTTCTGCTTCACATCCAATATGAATAACAACATAACAATGTTGATAAATTAGGCTTGAATCAAGAACGAAATTGCTAATTTTGCAGTATTATTGAGCATATAAAAATGTAATTAGTGTAAATATAGAGTACATAAAAAAATATTAAAAGCAAGTAAAATTATTTTTATTTAGAAATCTGAGACATAGAAAAATTTAATTTTTTAATTTAAAATATCTCTGATGCTTTGACGTGCGAATTTATTTTATCCCCTAATTAAATAAAACATCTAATTTGAGACCTTTATTATTATTTCGATTCATGTAAGATCGTAAAAAAACTTGAAATATGTACAAGCTTTTTTTTCTTTAAATTAATTATTACATAGGCGTAATTAAACTTCGAAAATTTTATAATCCAATACATAATTCATATGCATCATTACACGCGAATATTCTATTCTTATTGGGTAGTACATGTACATGTATGCTTATACAGTACATGTATGTTTATTGTATACGCTTGACCATTATTATGATGTTCTTTATCTCTATTTAAAATGTTAAGAAACGCAAAAATTATTAACTATATATCTGGATAAGCCTACCTAAATAAAAAAAATAATTGTATATATCGCTTAAAAAATTTTTATTATCTGTTTGTTTTCAATATTGTATGCTTTTAACCATCAATTGAAACATTTTTTTAAATATTATTTTTTCGTATTTGACGGATTAGTTTATAATTTGTTAACAAATGTGTTTGCCTTTGCATCTTCTGCTGTATATATATAATACGCAAAAATACAAATAAAAACTAATGCAGTCGTTTAACTGGAACTCTCAGAAATTTATCTGCTATTTTAAATTATCGTTTTTCAAAGAGCTTTTATATTAAAATTAGGATTTTATTAATTTCCTTTTTAAAATTAAATTTAGAAAAACTATGAATATCATAGCTTTATGTTACTTTTTAAAATCATTTAAAAATATAAAAGCTTCTTGTAGTTTTTTCAAAAATCACTTGGTATTTTTTCAGAATAAATAACTATTTCTAAAATAAATCAGAAGATTTACTTTATTTTTTATATTTAGTTTATTTTTTATAGTGTTTGAAAATTACATTAGTTCAATTTTCTTTTGTAGAATAATATTAAGAGGCTAAAAAGTTACTTCATTTTTTTAAAGCTTAAAACTAAAAGTGGCAACAAATTGCAATAATGACACGAAGAATTAATTTCTATAATCTAAATATTTATATGTTTGATTTCATTATCTTTATATCTTTCAAAAACTAAAATTAATCTTATGGGATTTTTTTTTGTTTTACTTTCAGATTAAAATCTCATCTATTTCGAGCAAATCATTTTTTTTACACAGCCATAATTTGAAACTTAGTACAAAGAATATAAATAATTTTAGATTTAAATATATTATATAAGAATTTATATAATTAATTAATTTTACTTTCGGATGAAAATTCCATCTATTTCGTGCCATCCTTTTTTTACGCACCAATAACTTTAAACTTAATAGAAAGAATATAAATAATTATAGTTTTAAATATATTATATCCGAACTCATATTTATTAACTATTTCGCAAATCCCAAACAGTTTTGAACCTTTAAAAGCATGTAATCTGGAAGACACCTATAAAATGCTACAAAAGAATCTTTGCCAAATCATTATAAAAGACAGAGTTAAGCAACAATCAGGTTTAATAATAAATTTAGTAGATGCCTATAAATGTCTCACTTCCACTTCGGAGTTTATTAAAGCGTTTACTCATTTGTCTATTGTGACGTCATTCTTTATGACACATATGAAGAAAGGACTCTAGTGAAGAATATTTTCCTTCTCCATCCTGTTTCTGTTTTCATAACTTTCACCCCCCCTCCTCTTCATGAAAAATCAAGCAGCTGCTCTCATCTGGCAGTTAGCCAGCGCTAATAATGCCGCTTTGTTGGAAACGAGATGAGCTGTAACGCTTTCTTTTCATGTTGCTCTATTTCATTCGACGAATTGCAGTTAAAGTTAATTTCATAATAAAAATATTGTGGATTTTTTAATTAATTCTAAAAATTATCGTCTGATTGCATTAATCTACCATTGTTATTTTAATTAATGATCCATCTATAAGGTAATAAATTAGAATTGATAGTGTATTTTTATTATGAAATTATGTGCACAATATTTTATATTTGAAAACGATTTTTCATAAATAAGCAAAAAATAACTAGTTTTAAAACAACATAATAATTTATTTATATTTTAATACTTTTGTAATAATTTAAATAAATTAATTCAGACGCTAATAATAATTTATTTATATTTTAATATTTTTAATATTATATATTTTAAATGATCAGCTTTAATGTTTTTTTCTAGTGCTGTTCAAATCAGTTAAGTTTAAAAAAAATTACCCCCTCCCCCCAAAAAAAAAAACTGCAAATAAATCGTCATTTGTACAAACAAAAAATATTCACAATCAAGAAACAGAAAAGCGATCGAATTTTCGAAAATAATTTTACCACGGTCTGATTGAAGCTATTTATTCAACATTATGCTTAAAGGTATTGAGATTTTTTTCAAACAATAAATCAAAGCAGAATACGTAATTTTGAAACATAATTTAGAAATGTTTTGATTTAAAAGTTGTTTATTATTAATAAGGGGATTTAAAAAATGCTTTAAAACAATACTATAGATATCTTTTTTATTTTAAATAATTGTAGGAACGATTAGTTTTATTTTATGTTGATAAACTTGAAAATAATTCGAAGGACTACTTATTAAGTAGAAATACTAAAGATTCTTTCTATTAAAATTTAGGAATAAAATAAATAATATTTTTGGTTCCTAAATTTTTATTATCTCGAAAATTGTTGCGGAAATTACTTATAAAAAAGGTTATCGTTAGATTGATAATATTTAATCGAAGTGAAAGCTAACTTATGATTTTTAAAATTGTTCGAAAACTAAAAACCCTTGCATTAGCCCAAATTAATTCTGAAAATTGTAGCTGAATTAAAAAGTTATTGGATGACTGTTAATTCGATTGACATTTTTGAAAACAAAAGTTACTTAGAATTAAGTGTATATTTTTTGACAAAATTGAGGCTGATATTAGATTTGCATCTTATTTTGATACTATAATAAAAAGATTTTGGGGATTACTATTTTAAACTGCTGTCAGCTAGTTTTAGTTAGTAATTGTTCATATTTAAATTAATTTTTTTTAGGTATTTTAATTGAATAATAAAAATAATATTAAAACCTATCATATTTTCTTTCAATTTGCGTGCCAAAATAAATAATTTATAAATAAAAATATGTAAAATTTTAAAAAATGTTTTATATTTGAAATTATTTTCTTTTTCATAACGGAACTAAAACGAAAAACAGCCCCTTTTTGATGCTTAAGGTTCTGTCGGGATATTAAAAACTAATGTATTAGCTAAGCTTTATTTATAATAATTTATACAGGAAGTTTGTATTAACTGCAGCAATGTTTCATTTTTAAAAATCTTTTATTCTTTTCTTTTTGTAAAATTTATTTCGTAATAAATCGTTTGCTTTTAAATTGTCTTTCGTTAAATAAAATTAAACCATTTATATTCAGATTCACAAAAGCATTTTTTTCAATACAATAAAACCATTATGCTGAAAATGAAATATTTTTTCTTTGTTATCTTGTGCATTTGCATTTTATTTATTATTTTAACCATTTATGTTTCATTTTTCCTTATATTTATTTGTCTGAATTGCTTAAAATCCTCTATTTATGAAAGTCAATTGTTGTAGGATTTATGATAATAATAAAGAATAGCAAATAAATTAATTTTATTTTAAAAATGGTGTTATTTAGCATTTGAATGACTATGATCAAAAATTAATATGTCATGCTTTTATAAATGTACATTAAAATTACTTATTTAATAAAATACTTATTAAATACGCCCATACAAATTGAATAAAAATAATATTTTATTCAAAGCTAGAAATAAAATTGATCAAACAAACAATAAAAAATTTTCCCTTGTGAATTTGTTTCTTTTGTTGATATGAATTTTTCATTAGATCTACGAACAAATATCGACAAATTTTTAACAAAAGAATTTGTAAGTTAGAAAATTTAAGAAAAAACAAACAAAAAACAGTATTTCGAAGGATGAAAAATTATTGATGACAATGCAGCATTAACGAAATACAGAATTGTAATCGATTACTCGCTACTTCATTGTAAAAAAATTTAATTGTACAAGTCATCTGAATATGCATTGTCTTACGCCATGTTGGAATTCACATTCTATTTTTTAAAAGATCCTCTGTGGATTTCTAAATTAAACTGGCGTGGGAGACATTTGACTTGTATCCCGCGAGCATGAACTAACTCCATCAAATTGATTGTCGAGTGTTGAAAAATGATGACGTAACCGATATGACATCCAATAGGGTTTTGAAAGATTTATAAGGGCTCATGGATTTTTTTTCTTAAAATTGTATAAAAGTTTGATTGTTACATAAGTTTTTACTTCTTTCTTTGTATTTTGACAATTCCCGCTCATTTTATAGGATAAAGGTAAAATATTATTTTCAACTTTTCTAGACTGCAAAATCGGCTTACAAACTTCGCAATTTGCTTTATAGAGAGCAGAAATGTCATAAGGAAAATATATAAATTTAGCACAAAAGAATGAGTATCAAAAAATATTTATCTTATAAGGAATTTCCATGTTGAAAATATTCTAAAAATGAATTTAAAATAAATCTATTCTCTTTCGCGTATCTATTACATAGTTAAGTCTTGAATTGTTGAAGTAAGATTCTGATATTTTGATATGCATTTTATAAAAAAAAATATCTATATATTCGAAATTTCTGCCTAACAAAATAATTTTTATTGTTTCAATATATGTTTCGTTATCTTCGGAAAAGGTATAAGAGCACTTATCTAGGGTTTGAGATATTTACAATCTCAGTATTTTCTTTCGTATGAACTAAAAATATTAACAAATAATAAAGAAGAATGGTAATAATCTAAACGTTTATTTTCATCATAAATTATTAAAAAATAAATAAATGACTGTTTCCGAAATGTAATTTTGTTTAATTTTGCTTTCACTCATAATAAATCATAAGACATTTTGAGCATAAATATAGTTCTTTAATCGAGTTGGAATTTCTCAAATTTTATTTTTAATTAAAAAAATAATAATAAAAATGGAAAAACTTAAATAAACGAATCATCGATTTTATTAGAAGTTATATTGTGCTCCGGTAAACATTTAAGATAAGAATTGCTGGTTATTTAACGATTTGCTCTTTAACAATTAATTCTATTTTTTAATTAACATTTTAAGCACAATACGTAAGAATTTGCTTAGATAGGTTTCCAATGATTAATAATGCAAAAAAGATTCTTTCCATTTTAAATACTCAAACAGCATTCTTGAAGTTACATGCTACAGTTAAGCTTCTTTTCATAATTGATGGGATAATTGGCCCTATCGACTAGGTCATTGAAAAAATATTAAGAAGACATTTATATTTTACCAAAACGAATAAACTCATTTTTTTTAATTTTAAAAACAAATTCCACTCGCATTTAAAAAGCATTCGTTGAGTAAATTAATAAATAGATAAAGTGGAGGATTTAGCCATATTTCTGCTTTAGGCATAATAGGATTGCCAACATATATTGAAAGGTTGTAGTCAATTAATTAGTTGCACATTTAAAAATATTTTTAATTTAATCAACTTAATAATAATTTACTTTAGTTTAATTTTTGACAAATTAATCACAAATATGTATTTTGGTATATTATTTATTATTAACTAGATATTAACTAGTTATTTCTCTGTTTATAAACAAAAATACATGATTATGTTATGTTTAACAAACATACACATATGTATACGTATGTTATATGCAAATTAAAAGAAAAATAAGCTTCAAAGAAATATAACTTTTAAAATCTATTATTTTAGATGGCTTGTCAAGTGGAATACAGCAGAATTAATTATATAAATAATTATTTTGGAAATATTATTTAATTATTTACGTTAATTTAAATTATTACTTATTTAATAAATATTTTCACAAAATATTAATTAATATTTGAATTTATTATAAATAAATAATTATATTTTGTTTAATAATGCAAGGTAAAAACACATTCGAGTTTTAATAATAACTCATAGAATTTGTTATTTCTCCAATTTCATTAATTTGACAACTTCGCAAACGACATTTTTTAAATAGTCTACAAGGCAGCTCCTCATTTGTTCAGCAACCTTGTCGGAAATTTGCCACTCATTACGGAATAAAGAAACTAAAAACAAATTATTATGTAATTATCATTATGAAGAAACTAAAAGCATTGATATTATAAAGACTTAATTATTATAAAGCTAAAGTTTTTGTAAAACAAATTACGATTATGCTCTATAAATCATCTAACCTAAAAAATTAATGCACGATATTTAGAATTCTTTGTCCTGTAATCTTACAAGTTTCGATTAAATCTGATTAGTTTTGTAAATGTTTTAGTAACCAAACGATTATCCGTTAGCCCTAAATACGCTGATATGTTTCATTTTTCTATATTTACTTTCCTTTACTTGTGATATTCGAGATCAAAAAAAGCGAATGAAATAAATATTCAACTGTTATAAATCCATTCGCTTTCCATAATTCCACCCCTCTTCATGTCACTCCGGCTAACTAATGCTTTTATTGAGCCGTAAATTGAATATCATTCGATTTTATGAACACTTTCTGCAACTAGGTTTTACGATGAATAATCCTCCATTTGCGGTGGAATAAACCTTGTTAATGGGATTATTCTGTGTTTCTGCTTTGCTGGAAAACGGATCGATTCCGAAAAGACCACTTTCAATTCAATATCTGCAACTTCATGAAGAGATACTGGCAAGTGCAGTTAGGAATATGTGTTGATTTACGCCGCTATTTAATAAAGCATTTGGAACTGGGGCAAGAGCTTGTAATTGTGCTGGATAGAAAAATATGTTAGAGGGACTTTACATTTCTAAATTCAAAATTAAATCAGTATAAATTTCAAAAATAAATGCTAAAAGGATATTGGATGAGATGCGTATTGCATTGAGTAATAATTCATAAAATTTTATTTTGAAATTTACAAACGTAAATGGATATAAAAGAAATTGGCAAATGACAAAGAATCTCATATTCTATAAGATAGTGTATTTTGAAATGTTTTTAAATTGTTAAAATGGAATATCAAATATAAGAGAAGATTTAAACATTTTATGACCCCAGGTAATATAGATTACGAGCCCCCTCTTTTAATAACACATTTTTAACTCGATCAATGTATCAATGACTTAATTTTGATACATTTTTATATCGGTAACTTCATGAAAAATATGGATTTTTATTTTTTAAATATATGTATCGTGAAAAAAATTATTAAAGAAATCAAATTTTTGAAAAATTATGTTAAAGTATAAGGCAGGAATAAAATTTCAAATTAATATATAATAAAAGAATATTTATACATACTTATTACTTATACTGACTTAAAATTATTTAGAAAATAATAATATTTTTAATTATTATTGTTTTGTGGGTTTGTCAAGAGGAATATAATATAGCCAGTTAAATAAATAACTAATATTCTACTTACTTAAAATTACTTATAAAATAATAATATTTGTAGTTATTATTTTGTAGGCTTCTCAAGAGAAATAATATCTTATCCAATTAAATAAATAATCGATATTCCGAAAATTATAAATGAGCAATTAGTTAATCATTAATTTATTTAATACCTAATCTTTTTTATTTAATATAATAGTCTTAATAATTTATTTAAAGTCTCATATAATTCACCTTTAATTTATTAACGATTTTAATAATTCAATATAAATGCACATTGAAGACCTAATATTTTAAAATTAAATTTTTTTTTACTTTGTGTCGTGATTTATGGCGCTTTACAAGTCCTCTAACAGTTATCTGTCAGCGATTTAAGCCGAATGAGCGTTTCTTGTTTTTTCTGTAGCACCAAATAAGGCCAAGAGTAAGACTTAGCTACTCAAAACTCTCTTTACGGGGTGGACTTCATCCATGCATTTCGTTCACAGATCGTAATTTCGACCTGACTCAGAGAACGATCACTCCAGTAAACCCAATGGTATTACTCTCGACCCGGAGGACTTTGTGACAAGGACAGATTTATACGTGGGCCAGCCACCACCACCACACACACGGAGAGCCTTCGGCCAGCGGGGTTCGATCTTGGAACCTAAAGGATGCGAATCCAATGCTCTACCAACTAGGCTATCCGGGATAAATTTTTTACTAATATTTTGATTTAGCAACAAGGCAAATAACATTTTTTTAAATCGGTCGCTGCAGCCTCTCTCTTCTCATCAGCTCTAGACAGCTACCTAACTGGATATCCACCACTGATCAAGGGGACAAAGCGGAACATTTTCGACATCGTTTGTTTTATACATTGTATCGAGATGTTAAGACAGTTGAAAATTCTCAGAAGATTTGAGTTGCGAATAGAGAAGACGCTATGTCTTTATAGTTTGTTTTGGGCTTTAAAAAGAGAATAAAAGGCTATTGAATCAACTTCTTCATCAAAATAACAAAAGAATTAAAAAATAAATTTAAATTTGAAAAAAGTTTAAAAATAATTACTCAGTTCAATAAATAAATCAAATTTTTTTCCATTAACTGTTGACCAAATTAATAATCAAATTAACTATTGATAAGTTTTTAACAAATTTTGTTATCGCACTAGAGTTATGTACTTCAAGTCCTTTGTTGATGGACGAGAGATTGTTGATAAATACCTTTAAAAATGGCTATTAAAAAAGGCGCACTATATTAAAATTAACCAATTGCTTATTTTTAAATTAACCAATAGTTAATTTCAAAGCCTTTCGATATATATATGTAATGATATCTTTTAATCTAATTTAAATTCTAATTCATTTCCTAAATTTTATTTTAATTTAGCCCGTATTAACTTCATTCTAAAATTTTCTATTATTTCCTGATCCAATTCGAACTTTTTTTAATTAATTAATTTTGCACGCGGTCTGCAAAACTGCGGGTCTCAATATTTTCTCATGCTCCCAGTAAAGGAAAGAAACTTCTACTACTTACCACATTCTTTTAAAGATACCTGATTCCTTTTCCTAAGATCACACGTGTCAAAGAAATCCCCTCCAAATTCTCATAGTAAAAACACTGAAGGGAAAATTTCTGTCTCTTCTGCTCTTGTGTCGCAATTTAGACTGATGTATTTCTTACCACTATTCTTTGTGCGTAAATCATGCCTCCCGTGGTGAAATAAAGTTTTAAAATTTCAAAAGTTTCTTATTTTCGGCCACGCATCTGCAAAAATACATTTAAATATATATAGTTCCAGTTTTATAAGTGCTTCAAATATCGAAAAGAACTATATTTTAATTTGTTTATGTCAATTATTATATTTCTCAAAAAGTACTCTATTATTCTATAAAGCACTATTAAATTTAAATTTTACACAATCCCTCGATCCTATCAATCATATTTAGTAAAATATTCTTGATACTATAGCATTTTAAATCAAACGAATCCATTCTTTTAAGATTAAAAATTGATCAAATTACGAAACGTTGAAAATCATTGTTTTGGATTAATTTTACAGATATATTCAAGGTTTGGTGGGATATCTTAAGGGATCGATTACAAATTGAAATTAAGCACCAGTATGTTAGTTTTTTAAATTATTCTTTTAAACAAATTTGTATACGACTATTTAGGTTAAACAGCTATAACTCTTTAGTCATAAAAAGATGTTTTTTTTAATCGTGTGTTTGAGACAGTCGTCATTTTTTTAGTAAATATGACCAATAGGACTGGGCGTATGAAAATTTAGAATTCGTAAATTTTCAGAAATACTTTTATTGATTCTAACAACATAAAACATCGTTTTTCTCATCATTTAAATCATTTTTTCCAATTGGAATAATATATCTATTTCTAGCTGTTTAGAAATTTGCTTGTGGGCAACGATAAAACACTTTTTGTATATTCATGATATAGAAAAGAATGTGTATTTTTCTGCGGAGCTATGTAAAATGTCGCTTATCGATCAAAAATCCAAACCTTAAATATCCTCAAGGAAATGCTTACTTAAATTGCAGTTTTCTAGTCCAGAACATCATTATATTTTAATGTTTTAAACTGGATTTTGTTTTGGCCTATTTTGATTTCATCAGCCATTGCATTCATTACAAAAATATTTTTTACATCATGAAATTTATAAAAAATACGACAAGCTAATAACATTACTTCCTTATTAAAATTGAAATGAATTAAAAGTGAAATGAATTAAATTAATGAAATGCTTTGGAATTAATTCTCCAGCTGCGTATCTCTCTATTTCCGCATGTTGACAATCAGCCCATTTTCTATTACATCCCGCGTTTTTCGCAGTTTTGAGTGTTTATTTTTACGATTGCAGATTTTTATTATATCATATTATTATCGTGTAACATATCATATCAGTTCACTTTGTTTGAAAAATATTTGAACTTATTTGCAAACATCGCATCTAAATAGCGATTTTTAAAAATTACGCGGCTCAGAGGGTTAATATTCAAAGCAAACTTTTTTTTCATCATAGCTCAAACATTGCCAGGAACGGGAAGAAACAACGAAATTGATTCGATTTCAATTGCGACAATGAAAAACATTGTTAAAAATAGTGTTTAAAATTCATTTAAAAAAATTTATTAAAACAAACAAACAAAAAATGCACACAAAAAATTGGATACAGAAAAGGCTAATTTTTTTAATCATTAAGCGATATAAAAACGCTTATACTCATCAATATTGTGGAAAAATGCTGAAAATTCCATTAATTTTTAGAAATCCAAGCAAAATTTCAAAAATAAAACCCTCTCTTAGTGAACACTTACTATCCTGAGAGATATTATATGCCAAATTTAGTAGCTCCTGGTCGGTGAGTCTGTAGAACGTTTTGTTCTGTGCGTGACGTTCATAATTCCATCGCTCAATTTATGAAAAATATCCTAAGTACTTTATTATGTTAAAATTTATTTCAGAAGACCACTTAAAGATTTTCTTTCATTTATCGATCATGATAATTTATCATTCTAAAAACATAACAAGAAATATAACATTATCTTTTTTTTTACCACTAGTGTAGCACTGATACTCTTTACCACTTAGGTTACTATATAGAATATGAAAAAGGTCAAAACAAGATTCAGTGTTCTATCTTACATTAACTATAATTTTCATTGATGTGTCTGTGAATTTTTTTCTTAATAAAACTTTGAAATTATAAAAAGACTTTGAGAACATCTTGTATAATTGTATATCCTTGCATGGAATAAGATATTTTCTGTGCAAATGTTTCCACGACCATTTTTAAAGTCTCAAAATTTTATTGCATACTTCCGAAAATGGAACCATAAACTTGTTTAGTTATTTACTTACATTAACGTTCCGTTTTAAAGTAACTGTAGGGCTATTTTAGGACTGGCCTCATAATTTTAAAACGTGGTTAGATACCGAGCACGACACCTGAGCTGGCACCCCCTCTCTAAACTTCCACATCACACCAGTGAAAGGATGTTTGGCTTCCACGGATGGCAGTGTGCCATTTCGTGCACACTGCCATCGTGATCTGTCTTTGTTTATAAATGAAAATTCCTAATATGCATCTTTAAAATTAGCCTATGGCGACCAGTTTGTTCGTTCTAATCATTGACATTAAGTTGTTAAACTATTATATAATATTAATTTCTTAAAATTTCACTTGGTTATTTGACAAGATTGTAAAATATAAATTTAATCAAATCAGTCTACAACAAATTATTGCATATGCAAATTAGAAAGTATATGTGTTACAAAATAAAAATGTAAATGAAAATTCGGAATTAATGTTAAAAAATTCTTTTAAATATTATTTTGATGTTAGCAAAAGTACGTAAATGAATATTTTGAGCAGGGAGTTTGAATTTCAGTCACAACATTAAAAACATTGTTACAGTTTATACATTAAACTCAATTAAAAAATTATTTAAGAGATCATGAAATTAATTGCATGGAAGTGGAACTAATATAATTAAATATGTAGTTTTTTTAGTTTTAAAATAATGCAAATATCACTTTCGCGAGGTTATAGTTTAGGAAGATATAAATATCAATTTCAATTAGCAGTTATCTATCTGGAAACTGTTAAGCTTACTTTCGAGCTCAATTAAACCTACTGTTTGATGCCTATTTTTAACATCTGGATTTTTTTTAAACATTTTCTTTTTTCTTCCTGAA
Source organism: Argiope aurantia (assembly GCA_026543865.1). NCBI lineage: Eukaryota > Metazoa > Arthropoda > Arachnida > Araneae > Araneidae > Argiope > Argiope aurantia. The sequence goes on from JAPMOR010042299.1 coordinate 126,098, forward strand.
TGGAGGCTTCGCACTGTCTCTTCCTAGTATTTCTACTGATATTTTGAAGTTTTCTTTAATTAAATTAGCTTAATGAAGTATTGAAATTAAGCACAGCTGTAAAAACCAATCAATAAAACAGGCGGAAAAGCTCGTAAAACGTTTTTTTGTTTTTGTTTTACATATGACTACTGTTGCCTTTCAATAATATGTAATAAGAACGATTTTTAAGTCATGTATGTTAACATCTTATATATATAGATAGATAGTATTATTTATAGTAAAAGCAGCCCTCCTAAATTGGGTTAATTCAGTTTACATGCAGCTTTTAAACTGTAGAAATATTATTGTTTAAATAAAATAAATATTGCGCTTTCTGTCTTTAAAATAATAACTATTTATTTGTTTTGAAATAAAGTTGACAGATGTGTGGGCAAATAAAATGAATATATCGTTTGAATTTTATCAAAAAATATATAAAAGAATTAAGAAAGATGAATTTTCTTTTTATCAGTAACATACATTCAGTAACATCAGTAACATGCATTCTGTTTTTAAACTGTGATTTTTTTTCGTCTGCTGCGATTCTAAACTTTCAAAACAATTCTTTTCTAATCTACATCTAATGATTGAATTGTCATGTAAAATGACAATGAGTCACTGAATGCAGATCTGTAATATACATTCTGGATCGTAATATTTTCACTTTTATTATCTTTTCTTTCTTTCTTTTTTTTTCTTTCTCTCTGAATGCTAGCTATGCAAAATATTTGGCGCAGAAATAATAAATGGAGTCAGAATTCATTATTTATTTGTCCGAGTCGATTAGAATTAGAATTTTATATAGGAAAATTACCGTGGAGTTTATTTTGAATGCTGATTACTGAAGAACACGTAATTAATTTTTTTTGTTAATCTGATGAGGAACCCGATTAAATTTCTTTATTACGCAAAGAAATAGAAAAAAAAATCTAATTTATATTTCCTTTACATTGAGTCCTGTTTATATTAATTTGCTAAATGGATATTCTGTAATTCCATTTGATTATTTCTATTAACATTGCTGCTATTAAGGAAAAAAAAACACGTAGACACTTTTTATGAGTATGTCTGGTATATACTGAATTCATCCAGGCCAAATGCCATCACGCTGCTGATGTGATGCTGAAAAGTAGAGAGAAATGTGCCTACTCAGGCTCTGTCCTAGTCATCTGACCACTGTTCAAAATTATTTGATATGTCCTAAAATAACCCTTGTGGTGGTATGTAGATTATTATGATCTGTGCAAGAAGCAACAGGACGAATGTTGTGGGAAACATTTCTTTAATAATCACATTCACACACTTAAAACAAACACAAAGACAAGACATTCACGCGCGCGGCTCACAGTTCAGCATCACATCTCATTCTCATTACAATCGCAATGCATTATGGGATGACATATGGGATGGCCTAAACAGGCATCGCCATCTAGTATCCAAAAGAGAAGATAAGTGTAATGCAACTGCTACACCCTAGCATATTTCAAAGCGGGGTGTTAATGTGATATACTAAAATATAATATATCATCAGAGTCGTTGTATTCATTTTCACGTGATAAGCAAAGTCGTTTTTCCTTGCAAGAATCTGTATGTGCTCAAACTCTTCATCATCCTTTTCCTATTTCACACTTTTTTAGAACCAACTTCTTTTTTCCTTTCACATTTCTTTTCTCCTCTTGTTTTCATTTCTTATTAATTATGCCGCCATTTTCTTTCTTTTTTTTTCATTGCTTTTTTTTTCAGATAAAACGGTTAAGATGGGAAGATTTTTCTTTTTAAGTGAGATTTTCTCTCTTTTCAAGGAGAATCCTTAGGACGAAATTTGAACTTTGAGGGTGCATGCTAATGTTTAATGTAGAAAGTCTAACTACAAGAATCAAACAAGAATGAAAATAAACCTTGTAATATGTTTCAACTCGACCAGAGATCTTGTTAAAGCTTGACCCATCACAGAGTTTCGGACATTATCGTTGATTTTTTAAAAAAAATATTAAGATTAATAAAAAAATTAACTAGTTTTTTTATAACTTGATACATAGTAGAAAATAAATAAGTAAGGACATTTTTTTAAAAAAATAAATTCGTTTTTTTCAATCAAAATTTTCGAAATATTCCCCCCCTTTCCCACCCATGAACTAGTTAAAATGCAGTACGTCTTCAGAATCTCTCAGTACCTGTTATGACTGGTACTGATTTTACTGATGTAATAAGATCCATCATAAGCACAATAAAAATTATGATTAAGAATTTTTTAAAAATCACCTGCATAAAATGAATGTTATTACTTACCTCAATTAAAATTATACTCTGGCTCTCCTAATAACAAATTATATTCGTTTTTATCTAATACCGCCTTTTAAAATGTTTTTAATTGTTAATTTTTTCAAATATATTTATTTGAATTTTTCCCAACACAGATGTATTGCTAGATTTCTAGATTGTCTTTTCGAGCAATAAATCAGTAATTATCATTGTCAAAATCTGATTTATAGAATTTTTTTTCACATATTTTCTTCCATTTTTTTTATTACCAACAGGCTAAATTATCCGTCGGTGGTCTTAAATCAAAATGAAAAACAAAATCAGTGGTTCGGACATTCCACTCGAATGAATGCTCGCAACAGAAAGACAATGATCCCTTAGATCGATAAACTTCGCACTTAATTCGCAGCAAATGATTCATTCATTCCATTCCAAAAGAAAGAAAACGGTAAACTTCCATGACCAACTGTGATTAATGGAACTTCACAGTTTTAACGATTACGGTTCCAGTTACGATTTTACATTCGCGCGAAATCAAATAACGTTACATTAATGATAGCCTTTTCATGCAAATAGTCACTTTAAAGCATTAAGGAAATGAATTGGATCCTTTTTTCCCCCCCCTTTATCTTAGTTTGGTAAAAGGTGTCCGAGTTTGGGTTAATTTTATTCTGGACTGATTAGGTGTAACAGGAAAGGTAGGGAATTGATGCCTGATTGTTGTTGCTAGACATAATTTGTTTTAATTCTGTTTTCTTAACCTTCTGAATCGAAATGTTTTTATGTTGTGTTTTTTATGCTATGTTGAGGCGGATATAAGCTGTGGTCTATTTAGGTATTTTGTGGCCCGAGGCAGTTCATGGTATGAGGTCTTGTTTTCAATAAACTAGTCAATATAGTATCATATTTCTGCATATTTTTTAATTCAACATCATATAATTGAGCTTAATTTTTTTTATTTTTGTAAATGCATCTAATTTATTTATTTTGGCCTATGATTGCGCTTACATTTATTACTTAAATGGCTTCAATATTTATAAATACAGTACACTCCCGTGTATCCGGCCTAATGTGGCGGAATGGCAGGCCGGATAACAAAAAAGCCGGATTGTCTGAAGTTCTATGAACTCATTTCTTTGCCCACCAATACCAGAAGACAAAGTTTTAATATCATAACTCACTGTTATTATACGTATTTTCTCACTTCTTATTGAGTACTAAGTCCTCCATTTATCTCAATGTGAACGCAGCCGCTGCCTGGTGAATCATAGAAGCAGTTGCCGGTACGTGTCGAGTTAAAATAGAAGGCTCTGTACTGGTAGCTGATATATGTTTATACACTGCACTGCACTTTTCAAGAATTTATTAAAGGAAAAAGTAAGTTAAAGGATATAAACGGTTCACATTTTAACATAAATTCTGTACTTCCCAAATTAAATGCCGGAAACACAATATTGGCATAAATTGTAGGCCTAATTCTTAATAAAATTGGCTCAACTAATTTTATTTTTCATTGATAAATGATTACACAAATACAAAAAGGTAACCCTAAGATAAGTTACCCTAAGTTTTTAAGTTTTGAAAAAGTCGTTAATAGATGTCTTAATAGACACCTCGTGTTCTTCATTTAATTATGAAAAAAGAAAACTAGATCGGATAGTATGGAAACCGGATAGTCGCGAACCGGATACTGGGAGTGTACTGTATTGAAATAGACGTTCTGAAACATAAAAGAATTTGACCAATTATATCTTACAAAGTTTTAATTTGGAAGTAAAATTTGCTAAGAAACGGCTAATTACGTTTCTTTCTTTTTTCATGAATCGTATCATTAACTTTCTGCGAAAATCTTTACATTAAAGAATTTTAATACAAATTAATGAATTCAAAAAACTTTGAAAATCAACAATCATTAAAGGAATCGTAAAAATAACAATTATAATCATTATAGAAGTCTTCAAAAATACAATTCTAATGATAAAAAGAAACCATTCGAACTTTTAGAGATAGATAGACGTCAAGGATGATCTATTTATTAAAAAAAGATGTTTTTATCAAAAAGAGAAAACAGTTTTCTCCGATAAAAAAAAATCAATGAATTATAAGGATAATCTGTGTTTACATATATTTATTACAATCATTATTAAATAAATTTAATTACTTATTTACTTGTAATATATTGGAATATAAATTATTCATTTAATTGGTTGCATTATGTTCCACTTGACAAGTTTTATATAATAATTTTATATTTTAATATTTTTTGCGATTACATAACTCAACTAACTTCTCTTTTGATACAAGAGATGGCTTTACCTTATTAATATATTTCCCATGATCCTTCTGGGGGGTCATTATTAGATTGTATTCTAAGTGAGTGTCGTGTTTTTTCGTGTTCCTGTTTGTTTTGTCTTGTGAAATGTGGACTTAAAAATAATTACATAACTGTTCCTAAATCTAGCCTTTTTTTTATCTGCCTCACAATGAAGTTACAAAGAATCTCGTCCCTCTACATATTATGTTTTTTGAAATTTATTATTTCTTTATAATAAATTATAAAAAAAAATTAATATTTTTTGAAAAAATTATTTGATTATTAGAAATGACAAGCCAATAATTGTGGTTAATTGTTCGAGAATTTTATTATTTTTTTTTGTTTTTTTTTAATAATAGATATATTAAAGAAAAAAAGTGAAAAAATAGTTTTTCACAAAGTTACTAAAATAAAAAAAAAATCTAAAGTTTTTATGGGTTATATGGGTTAGCGGGAGTGGGAATTGGACAAAAACATAAAAATAAATAAATGAAAACGTATTTTTTATAATTTGAAGAATAGCTAAAAAAAATGGATTTCTCCTGGATTGATCCATAGTGGTTAAATTAGAGGAGTTCATCTTGTATTATTACGGAAATGCCCCGATGAGTTACAATAAGATAGCAGAACATTTCAACAAATTCGATAGCAGATAATTACTTTTATATTAAAAGTTTTTCCCCCACATTAAAGCTAATAAATAAATAAAATTAAGATTTGCGGAAAATTAAGAAAATACAGGCAAATAGTAAATTGCTATTTAACAAAAGCGACAGTACAGCACTAATCTCTCAAAGTCTAACTAGAAAAGTTATTCTGTAATCAACACTCGAAAGAAAAAAATCATTTGACTCATTGAAAGATTTTGCTTAAATAAGCTTCGGGATAAGGTATGGAATTTTCTGGCAGGATCGCTGGATCTTAATCCCTGATAGAGATATCGCTATAATTCTTGTATTTTCTAGAACTTTTATTTTATCATTAAATTTATTGTCATTGCTTGGGGTGATTGGCCTGGAATCCATTTACCGTCCGTTAATATATCTGAAAGACTCTCTTATTATGAGAATAAATGCACAAGGAATCATTGTTATAGTATTAGTATTGGTATGAATATTAAAAATTAGGAAGGCAATTTTTTTATAAGGTAGTTTTTTAAAAATTCAGTTAATAAATTTTTAATAAGAATTATTGATTGATAAATTAAACAAGATAATTTAGGACATTTTTTTAAATTTGGATCAAATCTCTGACCTTTACATTTGAGGTTTAGCTCGAGACTCTATTGATTAATCCGAAACGCCTGGTCGTTGCAGAATTATTCTTTCTGTATTGAATTTTTGAAAAACTTAGCAACTTAATTTTGGAATCCAATTATCATCGCGGAAAATTGATAAAGAATTTGAAGCGTAAGATCACATTCGTTAAAAAACTAGATGATATGCACTATTATGTTACGCCTGGTACATCATGAATTCGATTCCTTTATAATAGGCTTCTGACGAATTTTCAGCTGACTGCAGAGAGACGAGTTCATTTCCTGAGAGGGTAGAAAGTATAAATGGAAAACGAATTGATGTGAAATAATATGGTTCTGGAAATATAGTATTTGTATTATACTAAAATCAGAATATTTTTTTCCTCCTCTTTTTATTATAAATATGTCGTCAGTTATGAAATAGAGAAAAAAACAAATTAATCGAACTTTGATTCACGTCAAACTCCCAATTTATCAAAATAGACTGATCTGATATCACGTAATTCTTGCATCACATCCGCAAACTCATCAGAGCGAAGTTACACTGAACCTATGAATAAAATTACTAATTTAAATGTAGTAGTCAATTCATTAATTTATTAAATAAAAAACTGATACGAAATTCAGTAGCGGTTTTTTTTCGTCTTTTTTTTTTTTTACTTCATTATTTAGAAATGAACGGAAATAAAAATTAACGAAACATAGAAATTTTACAAACTGAAGGCATATATTATCCTCCAATGAATAATTAGTTACTCTGCTATTTTAAAAATATCTTGAATGGGTTCATCTTTTCCAAGTTAAGTACAAATTAAGTAAAATTTCTAGATTAATTACAAATAACGAAACTAATTAATTTATTTGCAATTTACTTACTTTTTACATTTGTGAACTATTCAAATTAATACTTTTTTTTTTAATTCTCAATCAAAAAAAATCTTTCAAAAATAGTATGATACCGGATTAAATTCTTGAATTACATTTACATTTAATTACTACTGCGTTAAATTGAAATTCGATTGAATAGATTTTAATAGGTTATTAAAATGGGATTTGGCATCCCAGTAAAACATTCCCAATTCTCTTAGTAGATACCGGAAGTAATCTTTGAACTGTCATAGTTTTTCCTTTATATTTTAAGAAATAAATAAATAAAAAAAAGGAAAATGTCGCCCCAGACGGCTTTCTCTTTTTCTTGTAGACTCATTTCGGTTAAAAATATCATTTCATTTTCGATATTGAATAACGAAGTAATTATTTTATTATTCTCAAAGTAAAAAGTTTTACAGTCTGTGAAGCAAATGGAACATATATGTTCTAAAAATACTACTACGGATGAAAGCAATTCTGTTTCTACAAATTTTCTCATTAAACAAGGATAGGGTTTTTTTTTTCCCTAGTTGTGTTTTCTTTATAAAACTGATTTCCAAATTTAGTGTTTCGAGTTTGGAATTTCCAGCTTAGCGTTCTTATTACGAATTGCTTCTATCCTAGGATTGTAAGAAATCAATTGAATGCATTTAGTTTAATTAGATTAAAATCTTATTTATAGAGAAATATGATAAACCTGGGAGCGTTTGTAGATATGGGAAACGTTAAATCGAATAGATAAATTCTTATGTATTATTTTAACGTCCCGTTTTAAAGCAACACTAGGACTATTTTGGGACGAACTGCATAATTTTGAACTGTGGTCAGATGACGAGGACGACACCTGAGCTGGCACCCCTCTCCAAACTTCCACATCACACCAGCGGGAGGGCGTTTGGCCCCGACGGATTTAACGCTCACCATACCCGCTGACACGATGGTTCTTCGGTAGAATCGGGTCTCGAACCTGAAACACTCTACTTCCGAAGCCAATGTCCACCGTGGCTCAATATACTGCTGTTGGTGTGGCGTGTAAACTTAAAGAAACGGGTACCTTCTTAAATGTTTAACTGAGATTTAAAATGAGCTAAAATAGCGTTTGTTTTATATCAAAAATAGTACATTAATATTACTAAAGCATAAGGAGCACTAGGACTATGTTGGAATCTAATTCATAATTGTAAATCTTGATGAGAAGACGAGAGCGATGCTTGAACGTGCACTTCTCTCTTCTGATTTCGATCGCGGTGACCTGGTGGTACAGTCAATGCTTCGGAACCGGAGAGTTTCAGGTTCGAAACCCGATTCCACCGAAGAGCCGTCGTTTATCTTGGTCTGGTCCAAGTTAAATCTGTCCGGGCCAAATGTCCTCCCGCTGCTGTAGTGTGGACGCTAGGTGAGAGAGGTGCGAACACAGGTGTCGTCCTCATACTCTGACCGCGGTTAAAAATTACGAGGTCTATTCTAAAATAGCCCTAAGTTGATTTAAACTGGGATGTTAATATAACTAAACCAAACTCACTTAACCCCTTCGTCGTCCGTAACGCGTCTAGAGCGTTCAAGTGAAACTTTTGCAGGGCGGCCATAACGCGCTTCAAGCGTTCATACACATTTTAAAACTTTTAAACGTTTCAAACACTTTGTAAATGTTTGAGTTTTTATTTTTGTTTGTTCTAATGCGGCGAAAAACAGAAATTTTCGTGGACGGGAGAGGATGGTGAAAGGGCTAATTTTAACCTAAACCAGTAGCAGAACTTGTGGGCATAATATGCAGCTGAATCGTGTTCATTCTCAACAAAACAAATTTCGAATCCATAATAATGCCTTCCTAAAACCCTGGCCAACATGGCCGCTAACTATTGAAATTCCAAATATTTTTGGCATATTAAAAATAATTTTTTGGACCATTAAAAATGTAGATTAGAGATATATTATAAATATTTCATGAAGTGACATTTCATTAAAAATTTATTGGCCATGAAGATGCTTATTAATTTTGAACTATTCATGGATTATTATTTTTCCTTAACAACGCTTCGCGAACTACGTTTCGAAAAATTTCTTATAGAATTAAAAAGTATTTAGTCACAAAATATCCTCATAAAATTAGCTAACATCATACAATTTATTAAAATGTACATTTAATGATTATATAAACTTTTGTTATTTATGAAATTTAATTAATTAATAATAAATTTATCTATTTATGATATATATATGTGAATTCCATAAACTTGAAATATATACATTTTAACATAAGCAACAAGCAGGTATTTGTGACAAGCAGACACATGTGAAAATTTGTTCAGGAAATAATGAACATAAATATACCAGCATTTAAACCGATTTTACAAAGGTGATTATATCTCCAGAAAATTCTCAAAGGGGAATAAATAATAAAGAAGACGTAGGATTTATAATGGATACTAATACTTCACAAGATATCAATCTTTATTCAGAGTTAGGATTCTCAAATTTGCAACGTCTTTGAACGCTACCAAACTCACAATTGTCCATTAATTCTTGAGATATACATTTCAAACAGCTGTGCAGTAGATTTTGAAATTTGTAAAAAGAAATATTTTCCCAATTATGTATCTTAGTTTTGTATCAAATGTAAGAGCAAATATGAAATGATGCTGCAGTAACATTAAAACGCTGAAAAAGATTAAAACCATTAATACTAAAAGTAATTCATAGTTCAGATTTTATTTTTTCTTCTGAACACGGCTTAAATTATGCCGCGTTTACACTCGGCCAGTTATAAGACGGCCAGTAGGCAGCGCATGCGTAGAAAGGCTGAAAAATGCTGTTCTGTCGATGGCAAGTAATTGTCCCGGCGGGAAAACAAAAAGTCGCTGTATCATATTTTTTTTCTTACTGCGCATGCGTTTGTTAATTTGGCTGATTTTTTTGGTGTGAAAAAAAACTGATAACTTATCATAGATTAATTCCGACATTTTTTTGCCCTTTCTGATGCGAGGTTGTGTTCTTTTTTTTATTTCAGTTTTCATTTATTTTCCATAGTTTTCCAAATTTAGGTATGTTGACCTTCTTTTTCTTCCATATTTTGCCATGTTTATTTGTGTAAATATCCACCATTTTAATACGACACTGAGTGAAAAAGAAAAATCCAGGGACGTCAAAACGACAATTTATAGTCAAGCATGAAATGCCTGAATCTATCTTATAAAATTGTGACAAACATAAATCAGTCCCTTTCTACGCATGCGCAGTCTACTTGCCGTCTCATAATTGACCGAGTGTAAACCCGACATTACTGTAAAAACTGCTGGAAAACAATTTTTTTTTTCTTAATATTTCTAATCTTTCAAAATCCTAGAAAGATATTTAATATACAATTTCAACGCAGACGATAATATTATAATACGGATTGCATCAAATACAAATAAATAAGATTTTCAGAAATATCTATGAAAATAACCTGCAAAAATATATAATCACTAAAACGCTATTGTAACTCATAATGAGTTAAAATATCAGTGAATATTCTTTTGATTAAAAAAGTTTTTAACTTCACATATTGTATCAACATTTTATACAAAACCATTTTCTAAGACTTCAATGATAATTTTTTGTACATTTTGGAAATTAGCGCTTTAAAAACTAAACAAATGGTTTCTGTTCTGTTTGAAAAAAAAAGAACTTTTTTTTAACGTCGAAAAGTCTGATATTTAATTGAATCTTGACTCTTACTTTCAAAATGTAATTTGATTTACTTCTCGCTTAAATCTCATTATTTGTAATTATTTTATTCAATCGTGCTATGAATTCGACATTACAAAACACAACAACGTCAGTGGAACTAATTTGTCAATAAACCCAAGTCAAATAAATGCAAAGGATGGAGGTAAAAATCAGTAAATTGATAAGAATTTCTGTAAAAAAAGATTTGCTAATTTAATGTCATCAATATTTTATTTCATGTCTAGACAATTTTACGACAAAACATTACCAGACATTCCTATTTTTGTCTTTTTATTCTGTCTAGCATTCATTTGGAGAAAAAAATGAGCACCTGTTGGAAAAAAGGATTTTATATTTTAACAGTCATAAAATAGTTGTATCCGTCAGTTTTTCTTGCTTCTAAAGGCATTTTTACTCTAGTTTATCTTAAAGTTGTGTAATTCCGGACTTAATGGAACAACTTCCACTGCAAAATAAAATTTGAATTTTTGAATGTGTTTTATTATTAAATATTAGGTGCATAATAATCCCTTTGATCTGTATTCTATTTATTTGGTTCTTCCGTTGAAATCTTCTATTTAAAAGAACTGAAGTAATGATTAAAAATAAAATAAGTGTCGTTCTCTTTTTTTGTTTAAAAAATATAAATACAAACTATTAACAAAAAAAAATCCACAAAAATTTATTTATATATTTCGTAACGATAACGCCTAAATATTCGATCGAAAATCACTGATATTAAATAAACTGTCGCTTCCGGAATTGTTATTTTCTGGTAAAGCTTCGGAAATTATAGGAAAATATTCTCAAATCAAATTGACTGAGATCGCTGATGAGAAAATATTCTCTCATCAGCGATTTGACAGTTGCAAATGAAATGCGAAAACAATAGTGACTTTTTGCTATATCGTCAATTAATGGTCACGCATTCATGACAAAAGATTGCAATATCGGTAAATTCCGCATTTTGACATCAAATTATTACCAATAATTCTGTCAATTCTGAGATCATTCGACTTCAAATTATTACCGATAATTCTGTAAATTCTGCATTTTGGCTTCAAATTATTACCGATAATTCTGTAAATTCTGGATTTTGGCTTCAAATTATTACCGATAATTCTGTAAATTCTGGATTTTGGCTTAAATTACTTCCGATAATTTTGTAAATTCTGCATTTTTGGCTACAAATTATTACAGATAACTCGGTAAATTCAGCATTTTGGCTTCAAATTATTACCGGCACTTCGTTAAATTATATGCATATTTTTTATTTACTCTTTGATCCTAGGCCACTGTGGTGACAGTATTGAACAATATGGTAATCAGCTTCTATCATAAATAATAATGATGATGATAAAGTCATAAAAATAACTGGGGTTACCAGTTTTAAAAAAGGCAGCACAAAATACAAAAACTTAAAAAAATCAGCAATGCAAAATTTAGTAATGTAAATGGAAACGAGATTAGCGTCAAAGCATAGATCGAAAAATCACTCATAAATGTCTCTGCCATTATCGGAATTTGTTAACAATTGAATAAGAATTTGAAATTACATGAGATTATTCCTAAATTGTCTATTCTAATCGGTATGACATATTGAAACGAAGTCCGAAATCGTCGATTACGTTTTTTAACTTAGTCTATAGAAAGGCTTTACATCCATGTTTTCATATCGCCAAAATGCAGATTTTAATTTAAAATTATTGCAAGTAATTTATTAAAAGATGTGCATAATTATTCATATTTTTTTATTTATTAGCTGAATGCGGTGGCAGCACTAACAATAGGTATAATAATCCGCCTGTGGCAAAAATGATAATAAAGTGTTTAAAAAGTTGCTTAGGTATTTTCAATAGAAACATTTTAAATAGAAATAGAAATATGTTTAAAAAACGGCGATAGTTTAATAATTATTAAATTAATAATAGCGAAACCTGAAAGAGGTTTTTTTTTTGTGGCAGAATTACTTTACACTAATACAAAGACATTAGTTATGTCTCTGATATGCCCATTTTTTAAAAAAAATATCTTGGCAAATAGATAGTGTATTTAAGTTTTATATTTATTCACAGTATGAAAATTTATTTGTTTATAAGTGTTACTTATAATTTTTTTATAAAGTTGTCTAATTTCCTTTATATTATTTATGATCGAAACGCAATTTATATTCAATGCTTCTATCACAATAAACTAATTTAAAAGGTCTTATTATTATGAATTTTTATTTTATATTCATGCTTTAAAGAACTCTAAAATTTATTTATGTACTGATTTTGCTTGAAAATTTTATAGATTTAATAATAAAAAAATTGTACAATTTATTAATAACTAATAGTTCCTTTCAACCTCACAAGTACAACGAATATACTATCAATATACTGCATCCTTTGGCTGCTGCCTCAGGAAGAAATCGCACTTACTGAGATCAGAGAAATACAGGGTTAAACAGCATTCTTGCAGATGGCATGCGGATAATCCTATACAAAAGCAGGGTTATTAAAATATTTTTTCAGGTAACGAAAAATAATGCAGGTGTGTCTTGCATCGTATTTTTTTGATATCATTCTCAAGATATCTGTTATCACCTATAATGACATTGTGAAAATGAAATTCGAAATTAGCAGTAAATAAATACAACTATATCAATGGAACGACTGAGTACTTATAAATTCTGACACGCATCATTCCACATGCACCGTGAAATTTGGACAATGCACTGGATTCTTAAAGAATCAAAAAAGAGAAATCGCATGGATGAAGGTCTTGTGAATGCAATTGCAATGAAATGCTACCATTTAAAATAAAGACTTGGTTATTAAAATATTTTTCCGGGACCATGAAAATCAAGTCGATCTGATGGGGTCACACACCATCTTGCATAGACCCGGTATATCCTTTTAATGATTCCACAAGTTCCACAGATATATTTATGGTGACGTAGCGTCCTCAGTCGGGCACATCTGGTACAAAATAATGGAACATATACTGTATTAAAATTCTCCTACAAGAATAACTTAAATAACTGCTATAATTGATTTACTGCTCCATTTAAAAAAAAAGATTGATGTATTTTTTTAAACGGTTTGAAAATGATGAGTTAGAGATTACAATTTTATTTGAAGATGAAGGCATATTAATAGACTTGTCTGCATAGTCATGATGCAAGTGCCCCTCCCCCCACCATTATTCAACTTACCATTTAATCAACCGTTTCCCAAAAGAATGCTATTTTTTTTTAAAAAATTATATACTAGTAGAAAAATACTTGAAGTGTAATTTAAATCTTATACGCAATTACCTTTCTTGAGTTTCCAAATAAAATTGCCCTAGAAAAGACAGTAAACTAATCCTTTTCAAAATGAGATGAAATGACCATTGTCTTTGAAACAAAAATAACCAGAATTGTTTACATTTTACTTTTAATTTTCTCTCCTGTATTAAAAGTTGCACATCTCTTGAAACGTGAGAATTAGGAAGAAGTTTTCTATTTCCTTACCGCTCTAATTGCAGGTGAGACAGACGGCCAGACAGCAGGTATGCGAAGAATTTAGAATGGGGGAGATGCTCAACAAAAGCGACTTTTGATTAGTTCATGCACCGCATTCTTCGGAGAATTTGTAATCAGACCCCTCCTCTTCCCCTTCAAATTTCTGATCTATTTTCTAGAGAAGGATATATGCCAAGACGTTTTAAAATAGCGATGCACTATGTACAAAATCGCTTTTGGAATTAGGAATTGGAATTTTAAAATTAAACTGAAAAATGTTGAAATTTTGATTGACGATTGGCTGAAGCAGAAACACAATCCTTGTTTGCGACTCATTTAATATGTCTCGTAATTCATTGTGGAGCAATTTCACTATTATATAATTCTTGACTATAATGTTGCACCAAAATACCCTTTTTCCATTTTGATTAATTGGTATTTCAACATCAAAGCTTTAGCAGTTACTGAACCTTGATTAAATTAAGCCTTAATTTCTAACAATGAAATCCTGCTCGATTTTTCCTACGTCGACCTCGATTACGATTTTTCTTACTTTCTAGTTACACTTCGGCAAAGCTTACATTACCCTAGGGTTCAGCTCAGTTATATTAACGTCCGGTTTTAAAGCAGAATTAGGGTTATTTCGGGACGGACCTCGTAATTTTGCACCGTTGACAGATGACGAAGACGACACCTGAGCTGGCACCCCTCCCTTGTAAATTTCCACACAGCAGAAACGGGAGGACATTTGGCCTCGATGGATTCAACGTGCAACCAAACTCTCTTATAAGATGGTTCATCGGTGAAATCACGTCTCGAACCCAAAAACTTTCGGTTTCGAAACCACTGCAGCCCCACATTATACTGAGGAGAACATGCTAGATGTCACATGTCCAGATACACAAGTTTCCGCCTAAGCAGTCTATGCAGTTGCCTAGGGCTGATAGGTTAGAGAGTATGTCACAGACAAGATGTTGGAAAATAATTAAATTTGTTAAAAAATGCGAATTTTATAAATTATAAAATACTAGGGGTGTAATGTGTTCTTACAATGAATTAATTATTAACACAACTATTAAAAAATTAAGTATAATTATTTATTTATATTATATATTGAAATTAATTATTTGTTTAACTAATTATGTTAGTCTTATTGGCACGTCTTTTAAAATGATATTTTATACTACATGTGATTCTTTATTATATTGTTACAATTTATCATAATGTTTAAATGTTTTTATTAGTAAGCAAGAATTCATCAATAGCCGTGATTAATTATTTGTTCACTTTAATTATTATTTCCTCTAATGATTGATTCGTTTTGTCATTAGAGCTCTTATTACAGAGTCTGTAATAAGTTACATAATGCTTCTTTATCAAGAAAATAACTTTGAATCATATTACACAGAAAAATTACTAGAATATAGTTTTAAGTATATTAAGTTATTCCCTTTTTTATAAAATATCGTATTTTTGAACAGATTTAGTAATATGAAAAAAATAACAATATTGTAGAAAACAGTACGTGAGAATTAAAACCTTTTTACAATATATCGATCGCCATTAATGCGTTAATTCACATCTATAATGTTCGGTTTGAAATGGTTTATCCACAACTATCTATCTTAATATAGTTAGTAATAAAAATTATAATTTAAATTCTGTTAACTAATTTAAAAATAATAATTTCATCTTTAACATATTTTAATATTAATCTGATGTTTGTTGTAGCAAAATAAATTTAGAAATTTTTTTTTAATCCTGTTTTGTTTGCTTTTTATCATAATATTCTTCATAATAAGATTTTCCTACTTTTTTTATTTAATTTTCTTACTATACTTAACTTTTACTAATTTACTTATACTGTTTACTTAAATTCTACTCAAATGAAAGTTTTTTTAACTCTTATATATAACCATTCTTAGCTACATGAACGAAAATTAAAACCAATTCAATGTCCGAACTTTGAATTAATTAAAGAAATATCTCAAAAAAATCAAACTAAATTTTGCTAACGCCATCAAATTCTTATGTGATAAAATATTCAAGAGTATTTGACAATATCAGTTTTTAATAACCGGAAAAAGAAAACTTAGAGTATCTGTAAACAAATCTATTTCGTTCAAAATATGTATCAACAATTTTTTTACTTTCCATCGTTTAAGCAATTTTGAAAAAGTTAGAAAAAAAATTATTTTATTACTTGTTTGTCATGTTTACATCCTTATGGAAAAATCAGAATCTTCGAATTATGTTCAAACATGGAAGAGGGGGAAAAAATCAATCTCCGGGGTTATCTAGCCAGCCATCGAATATTTAGAATATACATATGCTCCTTTTCTTTTTTTTTCATATAGTTAATTTTTTTTCATGTTAATGTATTTACTAAGCAGCTTTTATAAGGGAATTTAACTATAAACTTCTCAGATATTTGATAAAGATTTCATAAATGATTTTCAGATTTTTTTTATCATAAGAAATCAGTCTAATTTTCTTATCAATATAAATTCCTGATTCTAACGCTGTTATGCTATTAGGAACTATCTCCAACGTCGCATTTTAAATCATTTTGAGTGATATAATTGAAATGCTTTCACACATACAATCTACCATTTTTTTAAATATAATCATTTTTTAAAAATATTATAAAAATTCTGATCTTGGGGTTTTTTTAAAATTGATTACTGATTTATAAGTTATATATTGCACAACGCGTAAGAATTAGTTACGCTATATTTATTAGCTTTAACTTTGATACTTTTTAAAATTTACTCTTTTTGAATTTTAAACCTATTTTATTAAATATTTCAGTTTTGAAGATAAATATTTTGCTTCTAGAAATTTAATCTCGGAATAAGAAAATGTAAATCCATTTTTTAAAAGAAACATAATACTTTTTTAAAAAAAAGTTTATTTGAATTCAATCAATTTGTTTTAAATTTTGAGAAACAATATGAAAAAATTATTAACATTCACAAACAAATTATTTTACTAAAATGAAATATTTTATCGTTTGGTTCATCTGGTTTGTCAACATCAACGAATAAGTAAGAATCAATAAAATTAATAGTTCATAAAACAGATGACAAAAAAATTCTTGCAATTAAAAACGTTTTTATGTATAATCTTTTTAGGAACAAAAATATTTACATAGCACTTAATAAACAATTTTAAATTTTTACTATGAGTTAGCAATTTATAAAAAATATTTCGGCCGACAGCAAGCATATTTTATATCATGGAATATTTATGAAAAGAATTATCTCCAATTACTTATAAACGATTTCAAAATAAAAATAAAATTAATTTTTAAACGCTTAAATGTTAACAGAACTGAAACTAATTTTTAATCTTATATAAGTTGTTTTTAAAATAATTGCTGTTGATGTACGAATTTAATTAATATTTACACAAGGTATTATTAATAAATATAGAGATAAAAATAAAAAAGATATTTTTATAAATGCGTTTGATGTGTTAATTATATTGATTCAAACTTACAATTTTTTAAAAAGATAAATTGAGTTTGATATCTTTTAGTTTTTTTTATTTGTATTAATGAGATTAGGTTCCCCCCCCCAATAAACAGAATTGCTTTTAATACTCATATAACTCAGTCACAATTATATTCTTTGTTAAAATAATAAGATTAGAATTTTTGCTGTTTTTTTTTTTCAGTTTAATTATTTTTTAGTTTTTCAATATTCCACAATTGAAAAAATGGTTTAAAGCAACGGTAAACAAAATATGCAATCTTTTTTAATTGAAATTAAGATGTATCAGAAGGTTTTTAGACTACTTCAAAAAAGCTCCACATTTCTATGACTAAAACTGATTATAATATGAATATTTGAATAATACAATTTTAAACAAATTTTTTTAACATTTGAAATTTTTTAAGATCTGCGAATTGGCGTACTGAGGTTCCTCGAAATAATCACTGATTTACTTAAAAAATCAAATTAAAAGCTCCATAATTTATTTAGTTTTTTTAAGTTTATTTGCATAAGTAGTGGCGTATTTAGGTGTTTTTATGCCTTAGAATTCGCAATTTAAGAGATCCTATATTTTAATAAAAGAGCCAATTTTCTTTACATTTCATCATGTTTTTAACAAGTTATTGATATATTTTAGATTAATTTTTTATTTTATTTATCATCTTTATTGTTATTTATTTATTTATTATTATTATTGAATATGAGTATTGCAAACAGAATCGCTCGGTATTTAAGTCTTATGTGAACTACAAAATATTTTTCATAATTTATGTAATATCTCAAAAAATAATTCAACAAAATTTTCTCAGATTCAGCATAAAATTCAGTTTTTAGCTTTGCTTTCAAAAGGATTGAAATGAAATCAATAATAATATTTTGTTCCGGCCTATAAATATATTCCAAAAATTATGAAGTCTAAATTTAATGCAGTAAGGTAACATATTCTGAGAAATATTCTGGACACACCAAATTTTAAATAAATGAATGAATTTTTTTATTTTCTACGATCAACTAAGACTTATTTATGAAGTTTTGAATGGTAAAAATTTAGAAAAACTCAACATTTTCATAATCTTAGGCCAATTAATCTTGAGAAACCTGCGCGCTGATTGACGTATTTTCTTTGAAACGATCGATGGAAAATCTAAAATTATCCTTTGTATATTGAATAGTGATATTCAAATTTTCATAAATCAATCAGTTTAAGTGATTGATTTAGTTGATTGGAAATTAACTCTTTTTATTTAAAATATTAATGTTTCAAGAACATTTTGTTAATCGTGATTTCCACAGCAGAAGCTTTATGTAAAATCAAAAATTCGTTATTTATTAGAGCATTTATCGAATCAAGTTACATAAAATATAATCATTTTCCATTTAGACCATTTTAGCAGATCTGTGTGTTACTAAAGGTTTACAAATTAGCTGTGTGGCCCTGATTTGAATGGATATCCTGCTCATATTAAACAAAACTTGTCTTCAAATAAAACTGATTTATTGGATTAATAATATAGAGAGTGTAAAATATCATGAAATAATTTTTCTTGAATTTATTTTTTAGAAAAAATAATATCTCTTATTTGTTTCATTTCCCACAGACACGTGCCGAAAATTACATTTTTGCAGATTTCATTTCCTAAAAGATTTAATTTATTTTTAATTGGAGCTTTAATCAATGTGATGGCAACACTTTGAAAAAAGCTAATTTTTTCCCATGAATGCGAAACGTGCTCGTGCAGCTTAAATTTTATTTTTATTTAGTACGAAAAAATTGTTGAAAAATATAGTTAAAATATTTATTTAAAAATTCATTAAAAATAGAAATTTAATTTTAAAGTTAAAACATTGGTATCATTTAAAAGATAAATTTTTGATCTTTAACTTCATGTAAAAATCTTTTTTGTGAGGTAATATTTTCGGAAGTTATAGCAGAAACACGTCAAAATTTCGCTTAATTTTTAAATAAATAAAATTCTAATTTAAAATTCGAAAAAATAACCCCCAAGTGCACATTCCCGACTTCCAAGGTATACACGTGCCAAATTTGGTAGCTGTAGGTCAAACGGTCTGGCCTGTAGACCGCCAACACACACACACACACACACATTGTGCTTTATTTTAAGTATAGATTATGACTCCATATTGCTTGTTGTCCACGTTTGGGCAAAATGTCATAGAACCAGACGTTCGTTTATAAATATTCTAAGTAAATGAAACATAAAGAAATATGATAAATCACACTTAATAAAGTGTTAATATTATCTTAATATTTTATTTTATAATAATATTTTATATTAATATCTTAAAATTTTATTACAAATTTTATTTTTTAAACTTATTTATTGATTGACCAGGAAAATAAACTTTTATAATCAACCAGTTTGAGGTCCTCTCTTAGCCTAATCTGCCTAGTCAGGAATCCGCTACTAGTGACAAGATCCATTCGTTTATACTGTGAGGCATAACTCCCTTAGTTCTGGTTACAAAAGCCGTAAAACTTTTTTTTGTGTAAAATGCTAATTTTTTATTAAATTTTAAATGCTAATCTTTTATTAAATTTGATTTATAAAACTATGGGGCTGTAGAAGCATTTAGATTTCGTTGTTTTTCCATGAACATTTTTATTGACTCAAACAACATAAGATATAATTTTTTTTATGTCATTTATTGAATTTTTCCGACAGGAAGGGATTTATATTTCTAGTGATTAAGGATTTCACTATTAGTAGTTGAAGGGTATTCTATGCAATTACATTTTTATCATATCTAATTTATTTCCTTACAATCTATACAATCATATTACAAACAATTTAATATTATAATTTAATATGGAATTAAGTTGCTATGATGTCAAGATCTTTTTCTTCCAACGATATACGCAATCGCAAAATTAAGTTAGTAGGACGTATTAGCCATATATCACGTGAGCAAAATGGACTCTTCCCATATATATATATTATTATATATGTGTTGATAGAGATTGCTTTATTTGAGGTTGCTTTATTTTTGAGATCCTTTTTGGGTGATTTGCTCCGTCTATATTTATAAGTTCGATAAATATTTTATTTCAAAAACCTTTTTATTCACTCATTTCTTTTAATAATAGCTAAATTAGGACTGCAGTTTAATTTCATTGAGGAGGTGTAGAATTCTAAAAGCAAAGATTGCACAATTTAAAATTCTGTGATTTTGAAAAGTAAAACAGCGAAAAAAACCCGATTTTAATGATATGGGGCTTAAAATTATCTCTGGTTAATACTGAGCAAATAAATTTTAATCAGAGCAAACATTTGTAGATTTATATCTTTAGTATAGCGTAAGGTAAGCCATCTTAAATATGTAAATAAAAACCAAACATAAACTTTTATGCTTAGCACAATAATAAATTTTGAATTGAATAAAAATATTATTAAGTGTATAATTTACTTTTCATTGAAACACAAAAATAATTTAAAGAAAAAAATCAAACGCTCGTAAAATAATGTTAAATCTGTCGTAAAACATATTTAATCAAATTACTTATTTTTTCTACATCTATGCCAAGAAACCTTACTTTTTGGAAACGTATTCCAAAAAGGGCATTCTGTATTCCTGAAAGGCTCTTAAACCTGATGAATCTATTTCATGAATCACTGTTAAATAAAATGGAAGAAAAAAAATCGGTTCATTTTGTTCATGATAAAAATTTGGTACGCTGGACATTTGTTTCAAGAAAACGATGTATTTTCGTACTTATCATTCAGATATATTCTCCGTAATTTTGTCTTTGAATCTTATATGATACACCAGCAAAAAATGGGCATTCTATATTATTTTTATATTAAACTTTGGCATAAATGTACTCTTTTAACTGGCAAAAAAATGAACGAGCTTGTCCAATCGAACCTTCACTATGTAACCTTTATTGTCACAATTTAATACTTTAATGCTAATTTATTTCAAAATAATAATTTAATTTTTTTTCAATGTAATGTTATATAGTATTAAAAATAAATAATTAAATTCTAAAATTAAATACTTTTCATAAAAGTGAGAAAAATATATCGTATTTATTAATTAAACTTTTTTATTTTTATGCTTTTTATGTGCATGCATATAGATGCTTAATTAAATCAAATCATTAATTATCATCTGATGTGTTGATTATCTATGAGTATTAAGTGAATGAATTATCAACTAACTTTCATTGAATCTTTTTCACACTGCTTTGGCAAGCAAAATGAATCCGCACTTTTTCAATGTTCACTGAGTTTTTAATGGAAATTGGAATAACTTCATCAAATTCTTCGTCGCCATTCTTAAATAAGTACTTACCAATTTGTCGTATGTTAATTAATCAATTACGAATAATTCCAAAATCATGAAAGGATTCCCTTCTTTAAAAGAGTGGAGAAATAATACTGAGGCGGAAAATTAGAGAATTTTAGAAAGAAAGAGGAAATGACATAAACTGAAATTTAACATCCTATAAACGAAGCACTTTATCGCTGCAATGATTATGAATGTACTGGAACAATGATAAAATGACATATAAATGAATCATTAGTATGCGTAGATTGTAAATGGTGGCTTACAGTCTGTACATAATAATGTCTAAAGGAAAGGTTAGTTTAATTAATGTATCTCTGTGAAATAGAAATTGTGATTTATAGCTCATTATGAAATGCAGATTTGAATAATAAACATTTCCCTTCCCCCATTTCGTTGCAAACTTTAAAATAGTAAAAACGAAACAACTTAAAAATGAAAAATAATGCATAAAGGAAACATTTTTAGCATAATGTAAGAACAATATTATTTTAAGAAAGCTATTAATATTTAATTATGAGCTGTATATTTATTGAAATAACAATTTTTTTCCAGTCTAGAAAGATATCATTTCAAAATTTTTTACTATTTTAAATTAGATATTTTCCGTAAGCATTAAAGATATAAACAGCAATACGTATTTAATATGTAACAGAAGCATAAAATGTTAAAGAAACACAAAATTAGATTCCATTTTAAGAAATTTGACATGTCTATCTTTATATTCTCATAGGGAAATTATTTTTGTACTTGAGAAAGGGAGGAAATTAAAATTTTAGATGTTCATTAAAGCCATTTTAAGACAATTTGTGGATTTTTTTGTTATAAAATCAACGAATATTCTTTTTTATCGTTATTTTTTATTTATTCGTTATTTTATCGTTATCATTTTATTTTATCGTTATTTTTTATTTATTAGTATATTTGAAAATCAGTATAATGTCTATGAATAAAAATTTAAACATTCAAATGTTTAAAATAATTAAAACAACTTTTCAAATATGCAGTTTTAAATCATATACTTTAATCTCATTGTTGATATTTATTCTCTAATCATAAATTATATTCTTCTCTGTTATTATTATTATTATAAGTACACGAATATTTTCGTAAATAGTACTAAAAATAAATATTAAATTATCGTTTGAGTAAATAAATAAATAAATAAAAATCGATTTCATAGCATATTAGATATAGAATAAACAATTTCGTGTAAAATAAATTTTCGTAAATAGTATTAAAAGTAAATAATAAATTATCGTTTGAGAAAAAAAAATAAAAAGAATCGATTTCATGAAAAATTAAATATAAAATAAAGAATTTTTTTCGTGAAAATATTAATTTACATTAAACAAAAACATACGCAAAAAAAAATGTGTTGTGAAAAAAATAATCCCGCAGGCAAAAAAAAAAATTGTAAACGCGTTATGGACTTCGTAATCATCTTCACATATAAAATCTAGCAAATGATCAATAAAGAAATAAATGCTCAAGTTACTCTTCTTCACTTAATAGACTTGTATTAATTCATGTAACAGATTTTTTTCACTTATCTTGAAGAGATTTGTTTATCAGAAATAATATTCCCTCTGGACTTCTAGTCTCATCACATATCCAGGACCAAAAATAAACCGATGAAAAAAAGTGATAAGATAAAAAACAACAACAAAAAAAAAAAACAACGGAGGAACTGCAATAGAAGGGTGAAACCTCCATGGATATCAGATTTTTTTTCGGCAACAAATGATTAAGTATGTTTACGTTGTGTCTTAGGAATGCAAAATGTATTTTTTTTTTTATCTACGTATTGCTGCTCAATATCTTTCATAGAAAACGGATATATTTTTTTTTATGCAAAAGTATCATGATTCACTAATAACATAAATCTTAACTCTCTCTTTTTTTTTAAATTGTATATCTGTGTTTTTATAAGAAATTAAAATTGCGTTTTTTTTTTAGAATTTAATATCTTTTGGATTAAAACCTGAAATTATCATGATTATCCATATTTTATCATGATTTATTTTAAAAATATTTTTTTCTGTTTAAAGTTATAAACAATTGAAGTTTATTAAAAAATATACATTTGTATTGCTGAAATTTTATGAAGTTATTGATCTTTTTTGTTATTTAGCTTGAATAAAAAATTGACAAATATAATTTAAACCGATTTATTAACTGAAGTATATCGATGAATAAATAGTAAAAATAAGCAATGCAGTTTTAAATTTGAATATAAACTAACGAATCAATCACAGTAAAGGACAGTTTATACTCCTATTGAGTAAATGACGTAAAACGACAGATAAATAAAGAGACGTATGATGTATATTTTAATAAACAATTTTGATTATTACGAATTTAATACTACCAATACAAATTCATTTAAAGATGAAAATTTTACAGCCTCTATGATAGTACTAGTACTTTGCTACATGGTATTGAGAATAATAATTGAATTTTTTATTATTAAAATTGTACAATAACATAGGAATTATCGTATCTTTATTGTCTAATTATTTATATTTTAATACTATTATAATATATATATGTAATGATGTTTTAAAGCCTAATATAAATCCTAATTTTTATCTTAATTTAGACTAATTATTCTAAAGTGTTATCTTATTTCCTGATCCAATTCCCACTTTTTATTTAATTAATTCTACACTCGCTTTAGAAAACTGTTGGTCTTAGAATTTTCTCAAGCTACGAGAGAAGGGATAAAAATACCTAATATTCACAACATTATTTTAAAGATACCTAAGATTCCCTTTCCTAAGATTAGACGTTTCAAAGAAATCTCTATCAAAATCTCATAATAAAATCACTGAAGAGAAAAATCCTTTGCTCTTCTGTTCTTGTGTCGCGATGTAGACTGATGTATATCTGATCACTTATTAATTGTATGTAACTATGCCTCCAATGGTGAAATGAATCAAAGTTTTAAAATTTCAAAAGTTTCTACTATTTGGTCACGCAATTGCTAAAACATGTTTACATATATCTATATATCTGTCTCTCTATATATAAAACATGCTTGGCATATGCGTGGCTGAATAGAAAAAACTTTTAAAATTTAAAACTCCGCTTTATTCCACCTGGGGGTGGGGCATAGTTTCCGTACAAAGAAGTGTAAGAAATACGTCAGCCTACTTAGCGACACAAGAGTAAAACGGACCGAAATTTTCCCTTCAGTGGCTTTTATAATGAGATTTTGGTCGAGATTTCTTTGACATGTGTCGATTTAGGATAGGAAAATTCAGGTATCTTGAAAATAATGTTACAAACTTTAAGGATTTTTAACATTAAGGATAAGGACAAGTGTAGTCTTAGGTCTCTTTAAAAGAATGTTGTAAGCATTAACGATTTTCATCCCGCCACTCGGAGCGTGAGAAAATGCCGAAGCCAATAGTTTTACAGAGCGCGTGTAGAATTAATTAAATAAAGAAGTAGGAATTGGATCAGGAAATAAGAGAACATTTTAGAATGAAGTTAATATTGCCTAAATTAAGATAAAAATTTGGAAATTAATTAAAATTTAAGACGATGGAATATTTTCTTCGTATTCTCCTTCATTGCTACTTAAATTGATTGAATAGCAGTAAGGGAAAAGGATGATATCTCCTTACTTTCTGGGAAAAGTTTCTCTCGTAACCGGAACGGGAAAATAATTACCACAGCAGAAAATCCGGGAATTTCAGAAAGAAGAGAAATGACGTGTAACCCAAGATTTCTGTTCTTTGTTTTGCGTAAACGAAATACTTTATCATTAGAATAGCTATAAGTAAATTGGATCGCGATGAGAAACGACTTATAAACGATGCTTTGCTGTAATTGAAACTTATATACCATTCGACGAGTTTGTTAATCACTAAGACAAATTTTACTTTAAAGTATGCAATTAATTTACATACAGAACGAAAGCCAGTTTCATTATTTGCACAAGAAATATTTGATGATTAATATTAAAAAAGACATTATCTATAGTGTCTACCGAAAACTATTATCTCTGCTTGTAATCTTATGTACTAATCGTATGTAGATAATACATTATCATTATTAATGTATTATCTCTCCTAATAATAAAGATGAATGTGCGTGTGCGAATGTGGCCAAACCGTTTGATATAGAACTACCAAATCTGGTACAAATATATTTTGGAATGTAAAAATTTATATCTCAAAGTGATTTTTTAAATTTTTTTTATTTAGAATTTTAATTAATAAAAATTAAACAAAATTTTGGCTTTTTTTTCTTATGATGACTTTTGAAAGTATCACAATCCATAAAATTATTCCTACATCGTTTTAAATTTCAAAAGATAATTTTTTTAAAATACAGTTTTGTCATATTTTTTTCTATTTTTAATTATTTTTTTAAAAAAAAATGTTTTTAAAAATTTTTATTGTTGAAATGTAACGCATACGGTTCCCATTGTTTCTACTAAATTTCAACCTGAATTTTTTGATCAACCAATTTTGTCATCAAAATATGAATATTTGGCTTATTTTCTGATATTGAATAAGTTTCTCTATAATGTATGTTTTTAACAAAAAATGTAAGAAAGATTTTTTTTTTACTTAGTTCAGAATGGCGAAGGATTTTTAAAGTACATTCATTTTTAAACACTGATACTCTTTCCTGTGATTTTAATGGACGTATAAATATAAAACAGAAAATTAAGAAAATGCATCTCACAATGAACAGAATGGTGTATGACTTCTAAAGTATTTTGAGTTAACATGTCAATCAGATTTTGATGCTGCAAAATACTTTACAGGGGAAGACATTAAGACCAAAGTACATAAATATATTTTATTGAGATTTCTAGCAATTATTAATCTTGCCGAAAAAAGAAGTCGCCTAATACCTAAGATATATATAATTTGAAATAATTCCCTATTACTTATACATATCATTTAAAACAAAATGAATATACAATGTCGAAATTTCTAAAAATTACTACAATATTAAGAGAAGGAAAAATCATGTATAAAATTCATATATTAAGATGTATAAAATTGTTATAAATGATTAAAATCTTTTATTTAATGAAGATATTAATTAATTTCTTAATTTCAATTAAATTATATTTTCAAAAAATATAGATATGAAAAATTTGTTAAAAATGATATAGAACAGAATCGGTAATAAAAGATAGAAAATGTATACGCTTTTAAAAGGTTATTTTTAATTTGAATTAATTTGAAGATTTTTATGACATATTTAATGATTTTAAACCGAGATTTGATAATAAACATGCTTTCTATTATGATTTAAAAGAAGACAGAAATTTGGCTTTAGTTTAAAAGTAAATTAAAAGTAAAGAGATTTAAAAGAAAAAATAAATTATTATCAAAGCAGGTTTTATTAAAATTAAAATATAACCGCAATAAAATAGATTGCATTAGAAAACACAGGATTGAAAATTGTATAATAATGTATTTAAGAAGAACGTATAGTTTTCAAAATAGAAAAAAGGTAATCCAGTATAATAATGAATAAAAAATTGTATAATTATTAGAAAAATGAAAGGTTTATTAATGGCATTTTTACATCAAATACTTAAAGTAAACAGCATTTACTTCAAGCAAAAATAACGTAATGCGTCTGAAAAACATCACGATTCTTTTTTTATATTTTCGTTAAAGTTATTATCGAAATAATTAAAGCAGAAGAATTGATTTTTCTAACAGAACATATAACGATGTTGTTTTGATATCCAACGAACGTCTTGATCGATAATTCTTGATAAAATGGCCAGGAATACCGCCAAGGCGCGGAGCTGGCATTGTATGGCAACCTTAAATCCCCGAGATGGGCGAAAGATTCTAATAATTGATGACTGTTTCAAAAGTTAAGTAGTTCTCTTTTTCTGATTTTTAGTTCAAATTTGTGAGTCTAGTCTAGACGATGTCAAAACGATTTCCTTTTGAATTAGGATCGTAATTTATTGCAATGTTTCTAATAGGTATTCAGTCTTCTTTTTTATTTTGAAGAAACATTTATTTGGCGACTTAATGTTTAGAATTACAATACAGCTTTGATTGTTCTGATTATTACTGAAATAACAAAGGAGATTATGATGATAAAACATATGTTTTCAAGAATTTTCTGTTTTGTGAATCTAATTGCATTAGTTTATTTCAAGATCAACATGTGTAATAATAATAAATGATTTTTAAGAAAACATAGCTTTGTCTAATGCGAAATTGTTAACTTCTTTACAGTTACAGTTAATGAGGATATACGAACGAAAACTTTCTAATATGCAATGTCTCAGTTTTTGAAAAAAACATTTTTTTTTTTTTGGAAATGTAATGTGTTCTAAAGAGAATTAAAATTTGCAAGATTATGTATAAAAATGTGAAATGTATTAGATTTTAATTCAACTAAATGTTCTACCTTTTAAAACATAATTATGCTTTTATTTTTTAACAGTTGTTTTCTGTACCAACGTGATTCATGTATTAACATTTCATAATTAAATTTTTTAAAAATAATAAGTATTTTATATAATTATTTACTAAATATTTGGATAGCTTTAGTTTCAAGAGTTAGTTCAATGAATGCAAGTTTTTATTAAATTCTCGTTGCTAATTTTTTGTTTGGAAACGTACACTTAATCATTATTATCTTATTCAATTTCAGCTTTTTGTATAACTTCCAATGCAGACTTTATACATATTTTCACAATAAATGAGTGTGAAATCTTGTTGAATGGGCATTTATGATAATGCAAAAGTAATTAAATTCTGATTGAATTAATATAATTTTTAAATACACCATATTTTGTATATATAATTAAATTATTTAAAGTTAATTTTTTTTAATGAATTTCGTTAATTTTAATCGAACACATCGCCCATAGGAAAAAATGAAGACCTTGGAATAAATGAAAAAATTCCGAATATTCTTGAATATTTCAAATTTTAAAATAGTTCATAATATTAAATTGTTTATAGCTTAAAAAATATTCCATCAAATTAATTATTTAATTAATTATTAAGCATTTTCTCTTTGTATACAGTTTGTTTTATTTACATAAATAATTTATTTTTAATTGTTTTCCAAGAATGAAACATTTTAAAAACAAAATTTCCTGTAAGAAATATTAGGTAGTCATATTTTTAAAGAAAATGTGATAAAATTCTTTAAGCAGTATTTTTCAAAATTGATGTATCACATGTTTAAATGATATTGCATGCGAATCCATGCTAAAAAATAAAATTAAAATCTTCTATTCCAAATTTCAAATTCTTATGTGAGAACATTATTTTTTCACGTGCTATCAATCCGGCAGAAAAAAGCATTATGTTCTCAAGTGACTCACATTTTGCAATCACCAACATTTAGAAAAGCGATGGTTTTTGACCATCTCAAAATCAATCGAGTTCTAAAATGTTTTTTTTTTTCTCGAGGCCAGAAGTTTTTTTCATGAAAAACCAGTTTAAATCAGTTTGAAACAATCACGTGACTATCAGATTACACAAACGTCGATATTCAGAAAACAACAGTTTTTTTTCCCCCATCTCAAAATAATTCTAGTTCCAAAACGTTTTTCGCCAGTTAGAAAAATTGAGAATTAAAAAAAATTAATTCACATTTTTTTCTCTGTGCTTCTTCGAACGATAACTTCTTACGACCCTGCCCTTTATTGGCAAGACAGGAGAATCAGGTATATGGCAGACTTTCGCATCAAGTTGTAACTTTTTGTTGGCGATAAAGTCACCAAATGTAACAGCCTTCTTTATCATTTTATAATAACCCTAAAAAAGAAAAAAATAATGCCTCAAAAGCGATAAGTCGCCAATTTTCTGCCCATGCATTTTGTGGCTTCAAAAAAATCAAACTAAAACATCATCTTACTTTCATAACGTGCCTTTCAAACAGGAGTTGTTTTACCTGTTATACAGAACAATATTTTTTTCCCTCTTGAAACGTTTTCCTAATATAATGGATTCTGAAATAAAGTGATAACGTGAGTTTGATGTGTATTACAAGAGAATAAATGAATTTCATTTTATGTTTGAAATAATTCAATGAGGTTTCTTTTTATGCAGGCATTTTATTATTTTATCGATAATTGTTTCATGTACAAATTCTTAATTAAAATAGTCATTTATTCTTAATGCCTACTTATTCGATATATAATTCCTATGAATATGACATTTATAAGAGTTTAAAAAAATACTTAGTTGTTATATATAAAAAACTTGAATTTGAATATTAATGTAAACATCTTTCACAATTTCTAGTGATTACTGGAATTAATAATGTTATATCTAGGGCTTTTGAATAGGGAAAAAAATAAATTTTTAATATTTCTTCTTCCTTAAAAGGAAAAAAAAGTTATCAAAAAGTCTTAGAGATTTAACACAAAATAATTAACGAGCAGTTTTGAAAATATCGAAAGTCTAAATGTTTCTTTTATGCATTTAAAAAACAATCCAAAAACATGAAAAAAAATATCGAAACTCTAGTTGTTACTTTTTCTTGTACACTTCTAAATACCTTTTCAAGTATCTATTTTTATTTTTTTTTCGCCTCGTTCTTCTTACTTTTTCTTATCCCGAAAAGTTAGAAAGAAAACGATTTCAAAAGAAGGAAAATAAAAATAATAAATAAATAAAAGATCAAGAACATCGTTTGTAAAATTTTTAAAGAGTATGCTTAGCAATTAGTTTTCATTCAATTCCTAACCCATTATGCAGACAAAGCGAATTTAAATAAATTCCAATCTTTCTTTTGTGCATAATCATCCTTACGTGCCGATATTCTAAGTACTTTTTTTTTATCCTCTTTCAATTAAAAAAAAAGGAAACAAGAAATATCTGCAAGTTTGAAAGGACTATATCACATTTTTTTAATGTAGCATGCATTTCGCTTTACTGCATTCTTAAATTAACAGAAATTTTGTATCCCATTATTATTATTTTCTTTTGAAAAAATGGTATTCCATAAAAGTTCGTTTTTGAATTTCGTAAGCAGCTTATTTTATCAGAATATAATTCGGTTTTATAGATTTTTTTTATCGTTTGCTTTCCTTTTGTTGCCAGATTACATCGTAAAAGATACTTTTTATTAAAAATTAAGAACTTAAAAATTTTTTTGTTACTTTGTACAGCATATTCACTCTTCAAGGTTGGCGTTTTAAAGAAACAGAACACTTTGGATGCTTAATTAATAAAAGTCAAGGGCTCTTAACTCGCGCTATGGTCAAGTGATTCTCCTGAAGTTTTAGTAAAAGAAACGTGATGTATTGTGATTTACTCGGCTGATTTTTAATAAGATTAACCGTCATTGTGAAAGATTTATTGATATAATGCGCTTTAACCGTGCGATATTGCTTGTGTAATGCTAAATAATTGGAAGATTAGTAATTTTATCGCAACATTATAAATATGAATGAGTCTTTTAATCATTGATGTCTTTGTCGCTATTACATTTATTTTTAATGACTAGATGCTTCAAAAAGTCTAAAAGCAACTTTAAGATGCTATTTAGGATTATTATTTTCAAATGTTAAAATGTTATCAGTAAACCTTCTCGCATTAAAAAAATTAAAAATATTTCATAGTTCAATTTTTTTTATAAAGTCAAATTAAGTCAATCAACCTTATCGGAAAACCTAAATTGTCGGATAATTTCCCAGATGTTTCATTGTATGTATTATTCTGGTTCGATATTTCTATTCCATGGATCAAGTGTGGTATTGAAGCTTTGAAATTGTGTGCTGGTGAAGTTCTCTATATACCTAATCAATAATAAAAACTAATTGCCTGTTCTCTAAATCTGCTTCTTGGAGGCTCAAAATGGTCATCTATCTTATAAAGCAAGCAATCTAAAACAATTTTCATTTTGTAGTTGGGAAAATCAATAGATAGTTTTTCTTCAAAATGAATAATTACTCATTTTTTTAAGAGAATGAAAACTCAAATGTATTCCATTGACAACGTGTTAAATTTAAACTTCTGAATTTTCTTTTTAGTTTCAATTTAAACAAAAATATAAGAGGGAAAAAAAACCAGAAATTGAAAATGTTGATTGTTCAATTTTTTTTTACAATCAACTCAGTTTTACTTTTTTAAGAACAAGTAAATCGATAAAACTAAATTGGCAAGTATCATATTTTAAATACAAGAATGAGTGAATAGAATACTCAAACAATTCTGAATAATTAAAAATAATGATAATTGAATGTTTGGAGAAAAATTAAAATTCTATGACGATGAAGTAAGAGGTGAATTCTTTGTAAAACTTAAAGTAAAATTCCGAACACTTATTATATCCTTAATTCCAAATTCAATATTTCTCTCTCAAAGGAATATATATATATATATATATATATATATATATATATATATATATAAAACTGAAAATGGCGCTAAGCACTTAATTTTTAATTTTTTTTTTAAATTCTGTGAAGGATTGTAGTCCGAAGTTTTTAAAAATATTTTTTTCTTTTGGAATACTATTTTGTTTTTAAATACGTTGAAAAAATAAACGCACAAACTAAAATATACCCTAATTTTTTTTTAATTTTTAAAAAGAAATATTCAGACTTGATTCGGTTACAGATTTTTTTTTTTTTTTTTGCTTTTTTTTTGTTGCAGAGAATTAAATAATTAAAAAATAAAATATTTTCTTTGTAAAACTTTTCTTCAGTAATATATTAAAAGTAGATTTTCATTAGATTTTGTGAAATTAGTTTTCATTTCCAAAAGTGAGCATTTACAAACAATAATTACTTTAAGACTATTCTAATTTAGAACACTCTAATTTATTTGAAAATTAAAAATATGCATATTATATACAAATAAATTATTTAATGTAACTAATTAGTTTAACTAACTTTCCAATCCCTAATTTAGTCAAATGTATTTTTTAAAATCAAAATTAAATCGGAAAAATAGGTAAAAAAATTTTTTAAATTTCTTTTATTATTAACAAAAAAAGTACTTTTTTTGTTTTAATTTTTTTCTACTTTCAGATCTTTAAACTATAAATATCATGAGATCTTGAACTTAATTTTTCTCTAGTAGGTAGCGCTATCTGAATGAAATCGCAAATTAGTTAAATTATTTGATTAACTTAGCGAATGAAAATATTAAAATAGTGTATGAGATCGAAGATACAAAAATGCAGAAAATTTTAATATATTAAATCAGGGATGCAAGCAAAAAATTTATAGCAAAATTCCATCTGTGCAAATCAAGTTAAATAAAAGTTCATAAATTAATTTCCTTTTAATCAAAATTAGCATTCGCAGTTTTTATGCTATAATAAGAATGTTTTTATTTTTTTACTTTCTCATATACATAAAACAATTAATTAAATTGGCGAAACCACGTGCAAATTTCGTATTGGAAATTTGTTCTATATGTAAATAATCATAACAAATGTCTATAGAATAGCCATAGTTTAGCATAAAATGTTAAATGATAGCTTGAAATGTGCTGTGTAATACGATGCAATATTTAGGTA
>JAPMOR010042299.1:160915-199918 GCA_026543865.1 Argiope aurantia
TTTATAAACAAGAAATTGCATTAAAGGCTTGTTTACGTGAATCATATAATGCAATTCATGAAGTTAAATGTATTTAATAAATCTTAAAATAAAAAACTGAATAAGAATGTTTATAATACAACAATTTGCTTGATTAGATAAAGTTATGATTATTTTATTTTTAGAAACTATATAAACCGAGCTATTTTGTTATTCTTTTTTTTTTGTGTTATACTAGTTGCCTTTGGGGACCAGCAAGTTCGTTGACAATATTGATATTATTTAATATCAATTAAAATGTTATGCGAAAATTTTAATTCCTGATTCCCCCAACAAAGTATGTTTAAACATCAAATTGTAATAAACATTGTAATTGCGTTATTTTAATAATTTAACACCTGTTCAGTTTATTATGTACATGAACATTCCTAATGGAGTAGAATTTTATGACATCATAGTGCAATTAAAAAATTAAGTGTTTCCGTGATCTATTTCAAATTACAGGTTGTAATTTTTGGTAATGTTAATTGACGATACCATATATAAAACTTCACATTAAAAAATAGTAAGTAAAATTCTTTTTTCATAGCTTTCAACAATGGATGAAAATAACGCGGATAAATATTTGGCGAAAGAATGAAAATGGTTTGAATTTCAATGCAAACATGACATCTGTTATAGGAAATCTAATAATAATTCTTTTTAAAATTGCCATAATTCAGGGGAAAATTTGCACAACTAAATTAATATCATTAAAAGGATAATGTTTCAAATTATAAAATGGTATCAAAAAGTAAAATTTGAGCAATAATATTTTCGGAGCATTGCGGTAAGACACGAAAAGTCTCGCTTATTTTTTAGCAAATTAAAATTATAATCAAAAATTCAAAAAGAAAACGCTTTGAGGTGCCCATTTCCATCCTCTAAAGTATATCTGTACCAAATTTAATAACTCTATGTCAAAAGGTCAAAAACACACGCAAACACATATTTTCTTTTATTATTAGTACAGATTATTTTTTATATTATTAACTAACTACCTTTAGTGACCAACTTAAATGTTCTATATATAAATCTTTTATTATTAGTAGAGATTATTGTTATTATGTTCATTTGGAATATTGGTTACACTCAATTTCAATTAAATCTTTTATGCATAACTTCATGTCCATGATTCCGCCATAAACTACTTTTAAGCACCAAATTGTTATTCATATATGCTCTGTTTATTGTGTACATGAACCTTCTAACGGAGACCAATTCTATGGCTTCATAGCGCAATAAAAGCATAAATATTCATCTCACCTTTCTTCTGAACTTCGATGTATTGTAACTTCATTTTTTTATTAATCTAATAAACTACATAGTTAAATAAAATTCTTTGTCTTCAGCATTCAATAATAGAAGAAAATCACGCAGTTAAATATTTGATGAAAAGCGTTGAGTATCAGGACAACGACGTAATCTACTGTTGGAAATTAAGCAAAAAATATTTTTCAAAAATTGTCAAAATTCGGGAAAAGTTTGAAAAATTGTTAAGTGTATCATTAATAAACCAATGCTTAAATTTTGGAGCACTATAAAATTCATTTTTGTGCAGCAATACCTTAGAGAAGTTATTTCGGAACAATGTCAAAATTCAACTTAATTCTTAATTAATTATATTAAAATTATTATGATTAAAAAAAGTTTTTTTAATAATTTCAATTTGCGCATTCCAATCTCCAAGATATGTATGTTCCCGGTTGATAACTATAGGTCAAACAATCTGTCCTGTAAAGCGCCAACACACACACACACACATCATTATTATTACTGGAATTGGAACAAACATTCTCTAATATAATGCTGAAATTTCTACATTGTGGAGGAATGGAGTTATCAGATATTGCCTTCGTTATTTAACCACTATTAAAAATGGCCAGATTCGTTCCAAAATCATTCTTGTGCAGCTTCAAATCGGAATGTAAATCTAACAAATGTAATAAAATGATCGTTTCGAATTACATGACAAATTTCAAGGATTCAAAATGTTGAATGTAAATGGATCAAAAACAAATTTTTAAATCAGAACGTTTAACTAAAAAAATAACTAACTGCATACAAGAAAATAGTGAGTATAATAATGAGAATTCCTCTGATACACGATATTTTTAACTACTTTAATATTTCAAAGCTGTCCAATGTTCTAAGATTTTTATTATTTTTTTATTTTGAGAAATTTATAAAAATTAATTAAAGTAAAATATTTTTCATGTATACTCTAGAAAGCATCAGCTCCTCGACCTTTGGATCCTTTAATCATTAATTTTTTCGTAGAAAATACATAAGAGATTATTATGCTAATTAGTGTCCATTAAAAATGAGTTTCCACTTATCATTCGGTTGGACGCATCTGTCTGTCAAACATACAAGTTTTCTGTAGGAAAAGAAAAAAAGTAACAAGGCTAAGGCAGTTCAAGGCAAAAGAATATTGCACACGTCAGATGGAAAAAATAACCTAATTCAAATAACGATTTCTGTTTCTGCTGCAGTCAGCAGAAAATAAACTTTTTTTTTTTGCTGAACAAAAGTCGCAGTATCGTTTTATCTAGTCTTTTATATCGTTTTCTATTCTTTTAAAGAGAACTGACATCATTTTGATAAAAAAAATTAGAAACAATATTTTTTATTAAAAAAATATAAATTAGATTATTCCAAAACTATTTGAATAAACATGTTTTTGTTTAATTTTGACTTTTGTAAGAAACATCGGCGATTTTTTTTTGAAACTGATTATTTTGAAACGAATGGCAACAAGAGAAGAATAACTTGCCTTTCAAAGGAAAAGAAACCGAAAAGAAAGAAACAGGAAAAAGAAACTGACGGTTCATTTTGAATTTTGTGAAGTCAAAAAAAGTTTCGTAATTTATCATTATAATGAATCTTTATTTAAGGTATTTATTACAACAAAAATAAATGTAAGCAATTATTTACGAGATAATTATAGTACAAAAATAAATAAGATATTTTCTAATCTTATATTACAAAAGAGAAATAATTATAGTAATATTAATCCTTAAAAAAATGTTAATGAAATTTTTTTATTTAAGTTAAAAATTAACGAACTGATTTTAAATGTCATATTTTAATTTGAAAATTCTAGAATAATATAAATACGAATTTCTTAATTCTAAATTCATCTTGCGAAAAATTATTGCAGATTTTAATAAAAATGGCAAAAACTTTTAGATTATTATTTTGTTCTTTATTTGTCTATGAAAAATTCGTAATTTTATTAACTAATAATAATGATGACATTATTTAAATAATAATAATAATGACTAAATCTAAACAATTCTATAATACAATCCAAAAAATAAATTATTGAAAAATATTTTTCTAAAAAGGAATCAAAAACATTTTCTTGTCAAAAATTTATCAATAATTGTAAATATTAATTAAAATTAATTCTTGTGCAAAACTTACAATTTCGCACCAAAATAATTAAAGCATTAAATGTCAAATAGAATGTATATTTTTTCTATGAATTTCAAAACATTCATAATAATAAATTATTTAAATATTTTCATATTTTTGTAGGATTGCGCGTATTTTAAAAATGAGAATACTTTCACACTGAATCTATAGAGACCTGTGTGACAGAAAAATCATTATTCTGTATTCTATGTTTTTTTGATAAAATTGCTGCTTTATGTACAATGTTAAAACATTAAAACGAACTAACTCGAGATTTTAAATCAGGATTATGTCACATGAAACTCAATTATAATTTTTTAAAAAATGGAAGAAATAATTAATTTAATTCAGACTAATTTTTTTAATTAAATGGTTGCTAGATATGAATTTTCATTTCATTAAATACTTTTTCAGTAGTTTTTGTTTTTTACAATTTTCAAACTGAAAAATACTTTATTTATGTAACATGTAATTAGAAGAAATACATTTTCGAGAAATATCTGCACAGCAATAGTTAATTCTGAATAAAATGCCTGAAGTTATAAATTTAATACCAACATACTATGGATGAAAAATCAACTTGATTAAATGGACATTTTAATGCCTTTGGTGATTTACATGATTATGAACAGTCACAGCGACTGCTTTTCAAATATTTTAAACTAATCTGCCCAAAACATACAGAATCAAAACAAAAATAAGATAATTACAAAATAAAATCTTTTGCGGAAGTTATTTTTTTCTTTAAAAAATATGACGTGTCATCATCATTCACTGTTAAAAATCTCGAGACTTTACTGCAAAATTCTGAATTAATAAATTTTTTCATGCAGTTAATTTATAGAGAACAATTACTCCCGTGAAACATTAAATCCACCTCTTTCTGCTTGAGCCATTCGCCTAACAATTTATTTCAGCCATTTGTGTCTCACCATCTGCGCGCCTAAAACTGTGACCGTGACCGCAAACAAAAGATCGCTTCTTTCTTTCTTTTTATCCCGTGTTCTGTGTCCTTTTCATAGGTACTTTTGTGATAAAGAAAAATTGCAGATGACTTTTTCAATCCACTTTTTTCCCCCTTCATTTTTAAAAAGAAAGAAAAAATGAAACTTGTTCTTGGAACATAAAATTGCAAATGGTGTTAGAAATTCAGAATGTCGACTTAGATTTGCTATAACAAAAGATTACATTTTTAGATAAATTTTTTGGAAGTTGCGTGATAAGAAAATGACTATAAATAACTATATCATTTCAGGAAGTTTTATTAAATGATTTCTTTTATTTCTTTAGAAATCGTTTTCAGTTAGAATAAATTAAAAAATTATTACTATCTGCAATGACAATGTAATAATATTTTATTTTCAACAATATTCTTCTGTAGAACAATATCAGAAGATTTATCTGAATGTAATCTACTTTTTAAAAAAATAAACTTCTATTATTTTTTGTGGTTATTAACGTAATTTCGTTATCCTTAAATTTTCTGTGCAATTTCATGCATAATTTAGATTTGTAGGCCAGAAATTTAAAAAATAAGTTAATTGTTTTTAATTGATTTTCTTTGTTAATTAAAAAAATTTGACATAAATATTTAGTTTGTATGTTATTTGTTTTTATGCTGATGTTCTTCAAAAATGTATTATTTCAAAGCGAAATTTTTACAACCGATGAAGAAAACTATTCGGAAAATCTCTAAGAAGCATTCACATCGTGTTGATTGTACACCAATACGTATAAATTTGGTCTGTAATCAACAATCAATGAGTTTAATACAAATGTAATCAATTCAATTTAATTGTTATTTAAAATAAAACTTTTTAACACCGTTTAATAACAAAAATAAACTCACTTCCATATTAATTTATAGATAAAAATGCTGTTACTTTAATTTACTATTAAAAAAAAAAACTTTTGAGATTCTCTGTTGAAAACGTGTGCTTCGTTTATTGGAAATTGTAATGCCACGGATTCACCTTAAATAAGTTTTTAATATGTTAAACCGAAGTTAACTTAAAATACAACTTTTTAAAAGATTTCGGCATCTTTAACCAACTTATATTTTATATATGTTATTAAATAGAAAAGCATCTATGTATTAAAATGAATTTCTAAAACTTATCAATACCAATATATTAAATTATTAGTTCCAAAGATGAAAGTTTAGAATAGATTCTATTTCACAAATCATTTTTTTCCTATGAAAAAGTCTTTTATTCAAACCTGTTTACTATTGAACCGGTGAAATAATAAATTAAACAGAAAATCCCATTACATAAACAACATTTCACTATAATAAATTCTTAATAAATTAAAATGCTTATTTAAATTAAAACAGCTGCATAAGATAATTTACATGGAGACTGTATATATATTGCCATTTATTTTTGATAAGCAATCAAAATTGTTATGCGACGGCTGAAAGGAAAATAGCGAATTGAAGTGCAATTTATTATCGTTTGCATGATAAACGTTCTGAAAATCATGAACTGATGACGGAACTTCCTGCTATTGAGGAAATGAAACAGTTTTAGAATTGACGCATGAATGTGAATTAACTCTTTTACCATAAAGTATACATGATTTTCTAGCTTTGTTGTTATTATTTTCGTTGATATGTTTTAACGAAAGATTTCATATTCGGTTGCTAAAATACTTTTTTTAAAGTTGTGTTATGAAATTACTGCTCTATTATAAGGCTTATTTATAAAATTATTATTATTACGAAAAATTTTATATTCGGTTGTTAAAATACGTTTTGTTATGAAAATACTGGTCTATTAATGCTTACTGAAAAATTTATTATTTTAAACTTATTTTTTTATAAATGTTTTCTTGTATATATTTTTAATTAACTTTTAACGATTGAGTAATTAATCAATGAAGTAATTAAATAGGCCCATCTGTGATGTGATGTCTGAAGAATTTTATAAAAATATTTTTTTAATTAAACAATGCATTTTAGTTGAAATAAACTAGATGAAAATGTTTTAAATTAATTAAATTTAGTTAGTTAACTAATTTTTTAAAAGTTTTCAATTGGCTTTAAAAACAAGTTTTCCTATATTCTTTAGTTTTATAGAATTATAAATTTAATTATTTCTGAAAATATAAAAAATTTAAATATAATAATAAGATGCAGTATAAGATTAAAAAGTGTGCTTAAAATTAAAAATATAAATTACTGTTACACTGTTAAATAAACTGTTAAATAAAACTTTTGTATACAAAAATACATTTTAAACAGGTTTAAAACAATTTAGTTTGAAAATATGCTATCACAATGAAATATAAAGATAGATCAATAAATATAAAATGTTTGAACTTTATTTTGCATACAATAAGATTCAATAAACCTTGCTTGTTTGCTTTCAAAACAATTTATTAAGTTTGTGTTAGATATCATTTTTAATTTCGATTTTTGTGTGTGTATAATATATCAAAATAATATTATTTTTTACAGATATTTCCGTTTTATGAATGAAATTTTTAATTTTGCCCGATTGCATAACATAACGCTTATTATATTATCTCATGAGATGTGTCTTTGGCTCATATTACTGTACAGGAGAGTAATTCTAAATATTCATAACTAAACATTCTTAAAATAACGGAAGAAGTGACGAATTCACAGAAAAGATATTTAAGAAAATTAATTACATTGAGACGATAGAGTCAATATTGAAACAATTGTGATAAATATAATGTGAAAAAATATAATCTTTTTAATGTAAAAATAAAATAGCTTATTTAAAAATAAAATGCATTTAAAAATGGTAAATTCTTATTTAGAAAATGAAGAGATATAGATAATTTTATTTTTAAGTATTAATATTTTTGATCAAGAATTTTCTGTTCTAAAATATAAATTTATAATTTGATTATTATTAAATTTAATCAAGATAATTCCAATTGTCAACAAAAAAGACATACATCTGCTAGTTACAAAAAACCAGCTTCAATAAAGAGATACCTATTTATATAGAATGATATATTGAGTCGAGTTTGCTGAGTCTATAAGAGCTCACAATGAAATTGGAAACTGTCAGATGTTTTTAAATAAGCAAAACAATTTTAAAAAAACAAAAGAGAATGAATGAAGAATTCGGCAAGAAAACGATTTATCATAAATTTAAGCAACAGAAAAAATAATTCTGCTTTTTCTAATTTAACATTTTAAAAACTTGTCAAAAGGGAAATGAAAATTCATCTAAAATCATGTAAAAGATAATCTTTTAAATCTGACATGAAAAGCAGTTTCTTGAATTCCAAAAAGTTAAGAATTTTTTAATATGGAACTGTAAATATTCATTTGCAATGACAGAGGTTTTTCAAATTTTTTTTCCACATTCTATTTTTATATGCAGAAATTTAAAAATGGAGCATGGATTAGTAATATCTAAAATAAAATTTAAAATAATCATTTATCTGTATTTCGATAAAATCTTTCAAGTCAACATGATTTTTATTACAAATTTTGCTTTTTTTCATGAAGATATTATATGATTCATCACTTTAAGATTACTTATTCAAATATCATGCACTTGAACAAATCTTCAAATATAAATCCTTCATATCGATTCATTTTTCTATCAAATCCAACTTTCCTATAAGAATAAAAATTATTGTTTCTGTAAAGATTTTTCCCTTTCAATGTGTCAAAATTTATCTTGTGACAGTAAACGAAAGTTAAAAGAATATTTTTGTGTGCTATGTTCTGAAATCGAATTTGCGAATCAACGTTAAATCACTGTCAGATTGAATTTTAGAAAGCAATAGAATTTTTGAGCCATAGAATAAAGGACTTTTTTTTCTCGGAAATTTATTTCTTCTCTCGCATTTTGGAATTTAACATTTAAGAAGAAACTTCAGCAAATTTTAATTTAACATTTGATAAGACTAATTAGTTCTTTACATTCATATATTTGTTACAATGAAAAAAAAAGATTCAAACTAAAAACTAGTTTGTAGATGACATCAAATTTAGTTTTACGTTCATGAAAGTGTCTTTTTATGTGCAAAAAGTGAACGAAATTTTTGAATAGATTTTAATAGAAAGAAAGTGTTTTTTCTTTTTCTGCATTTGTTCAAGTATCGTCTGCAGTTTTAAACATTGGAGTTAAATTCATAATTTATGCAAATATTTCTTTCCATATTAATATTAATAGGTTTTATTAGCAAGTAATTAAAAGTTATTATTAAGGCATTACATTAACTGAATTAGTAAAGATTGTTTAATCAATAATTCATTTTTAATTAAATGAATATGGCTAACAATGAAATTCAGAATAAATTAGATCCATGAATTAAATGCAATAAATTTTAATGGGCTGTTTTATTTCTCTTACATGTACCATCTTACGAGGGCATGAATACATGCATGCACATTTCAGATTTATACTTAGAAATAAAAATAGGCGCTGATGTATCTAAATTTTTTAATACTTCATACTTTCCTTATTTTTCTTATATCATCTTCCTTATTTTTCTTGTATAAGTATTATTTTTATGAATTTATATCTTTCATAGAGAAAATTAAATGCTTTTATAGTTCTTATCTATAACACTGGAATCAATATTTTAAATTTATGCTAAAGTAGAATGAAGAAATTTTTTTAATTTTAAATAATACATCTGTATATTTTTATTTTCAATTACTACTTTAATTTCAATAATTTATTTTTAGTTCTTCAGTATTTTGTCATTAGCACTTGAGAAATGAAATATAAATAGAAGGATCAAAATTTCTGTTGTTGTATTTAAAAGCAGTAATCTAAATAATGAATAACAATTTGTATTTTTAATGTATGAATTCTTTTAATTCAAGATTTATAAAAAGTGCATGTACATTTGTAGAGACTTATTAAATCTATGTATGAACAGAAAGATAATGATGCAGTTTTTTTTTTGTTTCTTTTAGATTTTATTTTTGTTGCAAGATAACTTTTGAATAGAAACGTTTTAAATAATTATAAAATGTAGCAGAAAAAAATCTACATTTCAACAATAATGCTGGCTGAAATTTTTAAAGTAAAATACAGTTTATCAAGGATTTCACAACCATATATATGCGTTGAATTGCAAACGGAAAAAGGAATAGAGAATAACTTATACATTATTTGACTTATACATTAACTTATATATTATAGAGAATAACTTAAACATTATTTGACTTATACATTAACTTATATATTATAGAGAATAACTTATACATTATTTGACTTATATATTAACTTATATATTATAGAGAATAACTTATACTATATATGGATTAACGTCACCATTCTATTAAATTATAATTCTATAAAAATAGTACGTTTCTGATAGTTAATTAAAAAATTGATTGCATGATTTTAAAATATTGATAATGATGAATTAAACGCTAAAATTTTGCTCTAAATTTAAATATATTAAACGTTAAAATTTTGAAATACAAAAAGAAAAAAAATAATGCACCTTTACTAATATACCAATTTTTAAAATATATTTTTTTAATTTTTACTAAATTAATAAAAATTTATTTTAACAACTTATCTCAGTTTAGTTTTAATTAATAATTAGTTTAAAATTTCGTATTACCAATATTTGGTATATTTTAATAATGTTATAAAATTAATATAACAGATAATATAATAATATAAACAGATTTTCGAAGATATAATTTTCCCTTTTTTTACAATAATTTTGTAAGTGATTGAAATATAAATTTTTTATTGCTATACATTTTTTTCACCTTTAAAAGTTATATACTTTTAAAATTACGATTTTAAAATTAAGATTTAAAAAAATAATTTCTGCAAAATTTTTTACTTTCTCCAAAAGAAATTCTGTAATGATGTTTATATTTGCTGACATCATATTACTAATTAATTTTATACTGCAAAATAATTCGTATTTACATCCCTACTTTTTTTCAGTTAATTCAGAATATTTTTAATTGATTTATAGAATTAATTCATTTAATTCGCAAATTTAATACATTTCTAAGAAAGTTACTTTTAATGAAAGAACTTTCACTGTACAAACTTATGTTTTTTTTTCAATTTTTTTTAAATTTAGAAATTTATCTAATCTTCTTGCATTTCATACAATTATAAGCATAGATTTATATAGTTTCCATTATGAAGTAAGAAAAATATATCCATTATAAATTAAATTAAGTAAAGTATTATTATGGCAAATTTACAAATTTTTATTCAAACAATTGTATTATTTA
Organism: Argiope aurantia; assembly: GCA_026543865.1. Taxonomy (NCBI): domain Eukaryota; kingdom Metazoa; phylum Arthropoda; class Arachnida; order Araneae; family Araneidae; genus Argiope; species Argiope aurantia. The sequence goes on from JAPMOR010042299.1 coordinate 171,567, forward strand.
GTAATTTACATTGAAACTTCGCATTTAGTAAACTTATTATTTAAATAAACATAAAAGTGACAACTTCATTTCTCACCATAAGAGTATCGTTTAATTAATATATGATAAATGATGTCAAATTTATGTTGAATTTTGCAAAATTTAATATTATAATTTAACAGATATGTTAAACTTTGCTATCTGTATTGCGAATTTCAAATTCACTGGTTGAATTTGCATAAAAGAATTTTCCAAATAAATGAAAAATGATTCAAAAATAATTTTAAAACTGTACTTGTGCTATCACAATAAGATAATTTTACATCACTGTTGCTCCTTAGACAATTTTGAATCTAATTTTTCATATCATTTTAATATTTTCAATTAAAAATATATACCAAATTAAAATTTTAAATATGTCGCTTCAAGAAATTTTTTTTTTAATATTTTGCTTTATAATATTTTCTCAAATGAGAATATTTCTTTTAAAAAATATAATCCTTAAAAAAAAAAAAAAGTGTGCTTAATGGTTATAGTTTATTAAACATTTTTGGAGCATATTTTTCCTTCTTAGATATTAAAATATATAATTATTTTTAAATAGAGATATTAGATTTAGAGATATTAAAATTGTGCATATTTAATAGATGTATTTAAATTATATTAATAAATTAAAACATAAAATTTTCTTGATTAATAAATAAATAATTAACCGAAGACATTGCGATTAATCAAGAATAGAAATCTTTATTGATTTTACGAAATGCTTGAAGTGACTTTTATAGCCTCTGTGATAAATAGTTCGTAGCATTATTAAAATGAACGCAACATCGAAAATAAAATAAAAAAGAAGCACTTCATAAATGCGCTCTGATAGCTGGTAGATAATAATATAATGAATTCGAGTATTAAATAAAACATACTATTTTATCATTCCGATACGGATAATGGTCCAATGCCTTTTTTTATTCTTCTACCTATCAAATGTTTCTCAAGAAATTCGATAAACAACCCTAACGCCATCTGGGAGTAGCGAAAATCATTTTATCCTTCTTTCGAACGCCATAAAACCAGGCAACAAAGACGGAAAAGACTATTTTATGCTCTGCTTTGTTCTCTCTTTTCGTTCCATTTAATGTCTAGCAATGAAAGGAGAAAAAGTTACAGAGAGAGAGAGAGCTTATCGATGAAATAACTAAAAGCTATCGAGTAGGATCGAAAATGAAGATTATTTTCCACTGGTGTGTGGAAACAGCTAATATTTTCTGGTTCGAAATACGTTGATTTTGATGATTTCGGTAATGATAATCGTTTCAACACCGAAAAAGGTATTTATTACGAAAGCAAAAGCCAATTGATAATAAAATAAAATTCTGTTATTAGGAGCTATTTGAATTTCAGATTCTGATGTATTCTTAATCGAATTACAGTTATGTCGAATAGTTTTGACAAGAATGAAAATGTTATATTGGCTATATGCTTATGGTTATGTTAGAAATGTGTAGTATAATGTTTTTATAAATGCCGCACATTTATAAATTGATATTGGGTGTTTAATATTTTATTATTATTAATGTAATAAAAATATCCTAAATAAGAATAACACTGAATGGTTTTTGCATGTAATAACAAATAACATTGTAATGATTATAATATAACTTGATAATTTTTTTATCAATGTGTCAGATAAATATAATATTTACTCAAATTTTTTCTTTGTTAAATTTTTATTACCTTTTCTAAATGCTAAATCTGTTTTCAATACATTATTAAAAAATGTGGACACTTTAACAATGTTTTACAAATAAAAAATAAAAATGTTATTTTTTAAAGAGAATTTAGCACCGATAATGCAAATTTGATTTGAGTCGGGTATAAAAGAGGCTTTTGAAATCATAAGGAAACAATTTTAACAGAAGATGGTAAATTAAAAAAAAATAAATTTAATGAGGCAGATTGCAATTTTGTTTTTCTGTAAGTGCACAGATGCCTGCATTAACTGGTTTATAATTTAATCATTGCATCTATGAGGAAAAATTAAATTGATATTGTTTTCAAAAGTCTATGTTTTTATTTATCTAAGATTGAACTTTTTTGTTCTTTTTCTTCTTTCCTAAAAAATAAAATACTTTAAAATAAAACTAAAAAATATTTTTTTATTTTAATGCGAAATTGTATACTTAATTAAATATTTAAATAATCTAATTTTTTTAGAATAAATGTGTAAAAACCATGCATTTAAGGCCTAAAAAAACCCCAACGAATTTTTAGAATTTTTAAATACTAACAAACTATACTTCTAATTTCTTTAAATTTTCGCTCTGTTTCTTTTAAGCCTAATATATATACTCGATTCATTTATGCGAAGCAGAGGATACTTCTATTTCTTATTTTTAAATATTTTTTCTGCTTAGGAACTAAATGAATTGAGCTGAAAATAAGAACTTTTCTTTTTTAATCATTTGAAATCGTTTATCATATAACTTTTATTAATCAAAACAGGTGGACTTATACACAAATTACAAGCATTTATAATAAAAGTGCAACTAGACGAAAGCGACGAAACAAATATTCATTAAATTGCATATTATTTGGCAACCACAGAAACGAGCAGTAAGGAGTATGAAATTGTGCATACTCTTGACGTCTTGTCACATGTGAAACATAGCTTTTATTAAATCTTGCCGCTGAAAATGGCGGCTAAACGATGGCCTCCCCTTTGTTCCGTCTTGAAGTTGAAACGACTCGTATTGTTCTCGGTTATTAATATTTTGGAGTCATTGTTGCTCTAATGCTAGTTTCTAATCTTTTATTTTCCAGCTATATTTAAGTATTCGTTCCATGAATACCTGTTTCTTTATTCATTTGAATTAATAATGATACTAAGAATACGAAATGTTTCCTTTTTTTTTTCGCTATTGTTTCTTTTTTGTTTCTAATTCTTGTTCGAATTCATGCTAGAATTCAGAAGTGACAATAAACAATCAACGGTAACATTTGATTTTTCAAAGAATATTTTTATAGAACTCAGTAGCCATATTTTGTAATGATTTATTAATTTATTCAAAACATGCAACTGAATTTTTAAAGAGGAAGAATTCAAAGTTATAAATTTCATCTTTACAGTCTGTTAATTTTTAAATCACTTGAAAGAATTCAAGTTTAAATAAGCGAATATTTAGCTCTGTTTTTTTAAAAAACTTAATTCAAAATCGTTCAATTTAACTTAAAATCTTTTGTTACAATATTTTAAAAAGATGAGCATAAAAATTGTTATCACTTCAATTTAGACAAATACTAAAAAAATTTATAAACTTTTATGAATTTTGTTTCTTGAATGTGAAGTGACATTTTTATGGATTTATCAGAATTATTTGGATTTTTGAATTATGAAGAAACTTCGAAAAAAAAACTGTTTTATGATGGTATTTTAATGGAAAATTCTGATTCTATAAATATCCGTACAAATTTACCATTTTATTTGTTTTATAAATAACTACAGCATAAACTTTTTTTTTGAAAAATTTATTTAAAAAATTGCATGAGGTTTTGAAATGGTACTTTTGTCCTTCATTTTTTCCCCATGATTTTTGTGTTTATTCATTTTATTTGATTGATAATTCTTTTTATTTAGAAAAGAAATTCCTAATACTTTCAACAGTTTTTTTTTTTTTTGTATTTTGAACATTTATTTAATCTAATTCTTCGTTTTTTATTAATGGAATTATCTGCACATTCATTCGAATAATACAAATTTGTCAAACAAAAAATGAATAAATAAAAAATTATAGATCTAACTGATGAATTAAATGTTTTTTAAACTACCTTATTTTCTTAAATGTGCAGTGTTTTTAAAGACAAATACAATTTATCAAAAAAATTTTGATTTAAATATTTAATATTTACGTAGCTTAAATCAAAAGCATAATAAAATTTGTATTCATTTGTTATTTTTTCACCCTTTCCTTCATTTCCTTAAGAGCAAAGACCTACCCAACAGAAATTATTTACAGGTTTTAAAAATCTTGAATCGCCAGTTTGTGAAAAAAATTCCTTATTTTGACACTCTCGAGGAGCAAGCAAAGCGAGGAGGAAAATACTAACCGTTTTAACCTCCCGTTCATGTTTAAAAATGAAGCAATGACTAGCACACAATGATTTTATCAGCCTGTGTTATTTACTTTTTATTGACTTTTTTTCTTTTCCCTCCGGGTTGGAACCGTGACCATGGAGTTAAGATCTAAAGAGAATGTGGATTGAAATGTTCGCCATTTTTGACCATTTTCCTGGAAGAAGAGCATTTGGTGTTTTCTTTCTTCTCTTCGACTCCAGCCATTTCAAAATCGCTGAAATTGGGATGAATGCGCTGCTCTTCAATTTGCTTTTGGAAAAAAATCTGCTTCCTCTTTTCAAGAAATGGGAGTATTTTCAAAACCTTTTATCTGTAGAAACCTTTTTTAGGTTGTTTTATTTAGAACAATCTGTCTTTCAAAAATAATTTGTAACTGACACGATATAATGTGTTTACCATTTTTCTTTAAAGATTTACAATTAAATCTTTTTATAAATTTTTATTTTTGTAGCAAAATTATTAAAATATTTGTATTAATATAATTATCATTCCTGGATTTTATTAATATTTTATTTAAATTTGTTTTTAAAGATAGTCGTTGAAGTTTTACTGGAAGCAAATAAAATTTCGTAATTCGTTTGCTATAAATACATTTATAAATTATGAGAAGAATTTATGAGCTTGTATCTTTAAAAATAATTTCTTCAAGAATGCCTAAAAGAAAATTATAAAGAATTAAAAATATTTTATAGCATTTAGTATACATTATTTCAATTTTTGGAAGCTTCAAAAACATATTTGCAATGAACACAATTCAATCATCTTACCCTACCATTCAGTTGTAAACACATAATGTTGTACTTTATAGCGCGATATTTTTTTTTAAAACAAACGTATTATAAATCTATATAAATTAATGATTGAATGAAATGCAGAAATAAAAATATTATGCAAGGAAAATATTTTTCTTTAACACAAAAATGTACAGAACGAATTCTGTTACTCAATTTTTAAATTATTCAAAAAAAAAATTTTAAAGGAAGGGAATGATAGTGATGCAAATGTGGAATTATATCTAATATAGATTTAAAACACCTATTTCTATCCTGTTTTCTAAGTATTTAAATAATCAGCCACAAACACAACTATTTTTTAATTTTATAGGATTAAGGCTATTCTTTACAGTATATAAAATAAATAAATTATATATTTAATTTATTGTAGAGTTGTAAATTTATATTTTTACAATCTCATACATTCGGTTTACCCAAGTATAAAATATTTTCATGTCTAATATATGTGATGTAAAAAGGGAGTGAATATTAAAATTATTTTTATAACTAAACATGCTATATAATCATAAAATCTATAAATCATAAACGTCTGTAACTTAAAAAAATTAAAATGAGAATTTTGATTGCATCAAATTATTTTTTAAAACTCTTAAAAGTTTATTTACTCTATAGATTTCTATTTCTATTTTATCCATTTTTAATAAATAATCAAACATTTATTTTGCAAATAGCAATTAAAGGCCAAGTAAATAAAATTATTTAAAGTATTGATAATATTTTAATTTAGTATCAGTGGAAACTCTAAAAATAGGATAATGTTTGTGCATGAATATATTTATAAAAACAATATTTTAATAAGTAAAAAATAAAATATTGTAGCGGTTACATAACTCCACTACCTTCTCTTTTGATACAATAGATGGCGTTACCTTATTAACATCAAGATATATTTCCCGTGATCCTTCTTGGAGGTCATTATTAGATTGTATTCTTAGTGAGTGTCGTGTTTTTTTCATGTTCGTGTTTGTTTTGTCTTGTGAAATGGGAAACTTAGAAAATATATAAATAAATGTTCCTGAAACTGGTCTGTTATTTTCATTTACCTCATAATGACATTACAAAGAGTCTCGTCTCTCTATAATATTTAATAAATTGTCCCGAAGCCCCCCCCCCCTTTTTTTTTTTTTTTGCTTTGTAGCCTTTATTTGAGATAAAAACTGAAAGAGAGTTTATTTAAAAGTTTGGATTTATACAGCAAAGAATTTAGGAGGCTTCATTTCTAATTATATGGATAATTAATTACGCTTGCTAAAAATTAAATGACATTAATGCTTTTCATATGCCTAAAGATAGAAATGGCGTCCATGGAAGGGTATTGTTTAATTTCTCTATTTAAAAATTATTCATTTGTATTCCATTTGATATTCTATATTATAAATAATAAATATTTAGAAAAGTGTTGGTAAAAAGCGTAGGAAAAAAAAACTTAAATATCTGACTGTAATTCAGAAAAAAAAATACATAATCAATTAAGTAAAAATATTTGATGCTTCTAAATATGAAGGCTCATGTGCTTATCGTCGCCTCTTTTGTTTTTTAATCTCACATTCTGATCAAGCTGCCGTTTTTTAAATGAAACTTTCATTATACTTTCAAAACGAGTATTGTTTACTACTTCACAACCAGTTAAATATTACGACATAATTAGCAGTTTTTTGTAAGCCATGTGAAAAAAATTATTTGGATAAGAGAACACCTTTAGAAAATGAAAAAGAAGGTTTAGTGGCTTTACTTTGCCATAAATATTCATAGTTGTTTGAAATTCTAACGAAAAGCTAATTAATTCATGTTTATGACTTGCTATTATGCATGATCTTATTAAGACATAGTATGTGCAGATTCCACAGAAACTATATATATCTAAAAATGTATTATGTAAGGAAAAGTACAACATATCAATAAGGCATGAAAATATTTATATAGGATACATCAGTTTTTAAATGATGTTTAGTCACGCAGTCTGGAATATAGAAGCAGTGAGTAGGCATTACACTAGAAAACACAGTTTAGCGCCAAAATTTGGCGACAGAATACAGCTAGAGTAGAAGATTTTTTTAACAAAAAATTCATGATTGCATATGAATTCTCAATAAGCCTTCCTGTTTACTCAGTAGATTGATTAAAAATGGAATATAAATTGATTTTGCTGTTTGAATTGGTATTTCTCTTTTAACTACATATTTAGTAAACAAAAAAAATATTCATCTGAATTAGATTATGTATTTGTTAAGAAATAAAAGAGTATCTTCTTAAACTAAAATTCATCATACGAGAATACTATAATACTTTAATTTGTTCGATAAATAAATTTTCTAACTTCTAATTTGCTTGATAAATAATTCATTTCATTTTCAAGTAGTAAACATGTTTTGAAAATAGTTTGCTGTATTCAAGTACTAGTGGTTCCTACACATCTTTTGTTCAACAGTTTTTAATCGAAATCATCCGATTCCAATTGCCATATAAATCGAGCATTATTTATGTGTATAATGCATAATAAACTTATTAATACAAATTAATATTAATACAATTAAAATATTAATATTAATTACTTATTAATACGATATTTAAAAAATTATTATTAATACAAATTAAGCATGATTTGATTTTTTAAATCATTTTTATTTTTGAAATATTGATTTTTATTTTTTTGTCAAGGAGAAGATTTGAATCAATGACTTGTGCATTTATCAAATAAATAATCAATAACTACATTTCTGAAGTTAATTTTTAAAAAGGTTCTTTTTTACTTGATTTTTGCTATATATAAAAATTATTAGATTAAAACTACTAAACAATTTCCTTTTCAAAAAGAAATAATTTCAGTAACTAAAAAAAAAAAAAACCTCTATTGAAGAGGGAGTGAATGAAAACAAAACTGCATTTTAAAACTGAAATTTTCAATAATTAAAAGGTATTCTATTATTTTTCCCCATGTGGCGTGAATGGCAACAAATTCATTAAAAGTATTTTTTTTTTTTTTTTTTGCTTTAAAGTATAGTTGTAAAATGAGAATTTTACTAGAAAAACTAGACATTGAAAATCGATTTTTGTTCATGCTTGTGTTATTTATAATTTACTATGCTCCAATATACTTGTTTCTTTTAAAGATTAAATTTATCTCTCTGTATATAAATCTTAAATCTGGAGATAAATATTATTCAATATTTACTTTACTTGGTTGCAAAAAATATTGATTGATCCATATATGAAACTTGCTTATTGTGTAAATTAAATCAGCCTTGGTGAAAGAAATTTTCAGCTTATTTTCGATGTATTGTTAGATGTTGACAGTGAAATAAATCATTTACAGGGAATCAGTAATGAGCTATTCTTAAGTAAGGTATTAACAAAGAAATAAATAAGCAACTAAAATAACACCACTATTCTATAAAAAAAGGGAGTGGAAAAATAACTTTCGTAAACAAGGTCTTAGTTCAAGGATGATTCCATAATTTTAACCGTAACTCATAAATTCCTAACGCTGAATTAAACATTTTGAAAAAAAAATAATAATCTCGAAATACTGCATTGTTTATTTGAGATATACTCCCCATACTTTGCTAATAGTTTTAGTTTATTCTTGAAATCTTGTTTTCTAAAGTCATATTTTCTCATCCGTATAGAAAACTTCATGGTCGAAAGAGTCCATAGCTTTTGCTGAAAGAAACAATAAAAGACTTTATTGTTATTTTTCTAACTCGTTCTTTCAGAAAATGTCCTATCATAAAGATCGTCTGCAAGTTTTGATATCGTAAAAGGCGGGAAACTTGTTAAATAAAGAAGGTTATCTTGAAGTTAAAAGGATTAATAAAGTTTGATTAAAATTCCCATGGACGTAATATTGCTATTTAATTTTGTATAATATCTGCCAGGATGTTGCTTAGCTATGCAAATTTATTCTATTGTCAGAATATTTAAATTATATCCAGCGATAAACTGAATTTGGAATTAAAATTAGCGTTTCAAGCTCCGCTGATGAAGCGCTGGTTATAATTTTGCGAATGATGCTATAAAATGTTTGCACAAGTTGTTTCGAAAAGCGTTTGTCTCTTTTGGGATTTACTGTTACATTCTTTTAAATGAAAAATAATTTCCATCGGTTTATTATATGAATTGGTTTAAGTTACTCAATAGATGAATTTTGCCTTATTTTCATATTAATGTTTATAATTTGGGACAAACAATTATTAATTATGAAAGTAAATTTAGATAGCAAATAAATTTCTTCTTAATAAATTACATATTTGGAACAGGAGGAAAAAAAATTTAAATTTTGGATTCAATAAAGTGAATAGATTAGAAATATATGAAAAAGAAAAGAACTTCTACACTTTCCGAAACGTTTCGAATTTGAATTAAATTATATAAATTGGCAGCATACACATGCACAAAAAGCGTATACCATTATTATAACTATCTAAAAAATTTGAGTTTATTTAAAAAATAAAAAAATTAATCTGAAAAAAACAATATGGACAAAATTTTGTCATTTATGATCACATTTTTAAAAGAATTAATCGTCGCATCATTTATGTCACATGACCTGCCCAATTTAATTTTAGAATCCATTGTTAAAGCGGTTGTATTTTTTAAGCGGCTATTGACTGAGGATTCCTAAACATAACCAATGCCAAGAGTTGAGAGAATTAAAAGTATTGGAAATAATAAAATATTTATAATCAAATAAACCAAATGAAATAATAATTTGGAAACCGTAAAATATTAATATATGTATTTTTTAAATTAAAAAGAACCCTTCATTGCATGGTTTTTTCTTTTTTGTGAAATAAATTAGGGTGATATAATTCATGCTCTAGATTAAAGGAAAAATTACAAAAAAATCCTAGTATAAATATTTAATATAAAATAATTAAAAAAACAGTATGATGGAAATATCCATCATTATGCAGATTTATAAGTTAAGCTCAGTACAAAATCTTCAATGTCCCTCGATTCTAAATTTCTCCACTCATTATCGCTTTTATTAGCAAAAAAAAAAAAAAAAAAAAAAATCTCAAATTAGTTATAAAAAATATTTAAGAAATCGCACGTTTCTTCCAACCACAACAAACAGCGGACAAACAGTGAAATATTAATATATTTTAAAAAATTGAAGACTTAACAGTATTAGAAATAATAAAATATTGATAAACAAATAAGCAAAATAAAATAATAATTTTTAAACAGTAAAATAAAAATATATTTTTGAAAAATTACAGATTTAAGAAGAGGTAGAAAAAAAATACTACTACTCCTTTACTTTTTTTGAAGATTTCTTCTATAATATTCAATGTACAGTAAAAGCTGGGAATAAGGAATCTTTAAAAAGCTTATTTTTAAAAATAAATCTTAAATTTATTAATATTCTTATATTAATCATTTATGGTTATGTAGAAATCGGAAAATTCTGCTCTTATTTATCATCTCAATTTATATCCGGGACATTTTTCAGTGCGAGACAATGAATTGAAGCTAAAGTTCCTGAAAGCAGATCTCATTAACAACATGCACAGAATGGCCTATTTCAAATTAAGAATATGACTTCCTAGACTTTAAATTAATTTGATTTGGTGTACTGAAATAGTTTCAGAATTTATACGGTGCAGTGAATTTAAAAAAAAATTATTTAGATACTTCCTTTTAGATGCTATTTCAAAAAGAGAAAAAAATTGTTTGTCAAAGTGTACGATTGTTTAAGTTTTTCGAATAGCGTTGCGTGCTTTCATGGGTTACGAAACGCTGCCCTAGATCTAACACAGTCAGAGGTCAAGCTTCTTACTTCGTGTTAAACATGAAAAGAACGGCGGGGAAAAAAAAAACTTCTCTTTCTCTCTCTCTCTCTCTCTTTTTTTTTTCCTTTTAAGTTTAGCCCTTTGTGTTATTCTTTTACTTTTTTTTCCCTCGTAGTTGACATTAAGAAATGAAAAGAGCAACAAATTTTAGGCTGTTAGAAATTCTAGAGTATATTTTCACGCCTCCAATATAAAAATTTACTCATAAATCATTTTAAGATAGAAATTTTTTTTTCCTTGTTAATTTTGGCAATTCATTGGGAGCAAACGATTTTTTTTCCCTACCGCAAAATATTTTTTTCGAAGAACTAGCTAAATTATATTTTACAGATATGATGCTGAAATCAAGTTTGTTTATTTTATTTTATTTTTCTTCTGAGATATTTGCCAGAGTGTGAATTTTTTGTAAATATAGAATTGATTTAGTGTTGGAGTTTGATGGAATTTTGTGAAGCAATAAATTTCAAATTATGATAATAAATGGGTAGAAAAGTAACGCTTTGAAACTCTCCAAATGGATATACATCTTTTTTGATTATGCTAATTAAGAATTAAATTACGAACACTAACGATTTTAAATTTGCATTTTATTTAAATTTGTCTTTTCTGAATTAAAAGATGACAGCTGAAAACATACAAATGAATAAATAATCGATTTTATAAAGAATTATGAACCTGCATCGCATAAAAAAACTTATAATAAATAATTTATAGAAAATAAAATAAATAATTATGAAAAGTAAATAACTTTATTAAGGAATTAATCAGATTGAATGTAAGCAAAATTCACAAAGGGATTTTAATATTTAATTCCATTAGATAATTGCTACATTATTGATTATTATGAATCAATGTATTTCGCTTATAAACATTTTTGCAGTGCAAATTCATAGTTAAATTTTTTTGAATAATTTATAGACACTGTTTGCTATTTATTTTATTATTATAAATATAAAAAGAGAACATTTATGTTTCACTTTATGAATTCATTTTTTTCCCCACAAACTGTCGTATGTTACTTAAAGAAATGCTTATTTGTTTATTCGTAACAATGCGCTTATTTTGTCTATTTAAAATAAGCTTATAAACTCTTTTTAGGTAAATCCATTCAAACATTTATTTATCAAACGACGTTAACTAAAATCAAATTCAAACGAACGAATATAAATCTTTTGAAATAAAACCACTTACACACACGTAATGGTATTATACTTCATTTAAGTCTATTAAGCCTCTGTTGAATTAATTTTAATGCCTCTGAAACAGACAAATAATTTCATATTAATGTCCTGCACGCCATTTTGATCCGAAAATCAATACTTCCCTTTCAGTGTGACCACAAATGGCGGCTGTTATAGGCATGCATTTGATTCTTTCACTGTCCTTTGTTGCGCCCACCTGTTTTTACACCCTCCCCATCTCCGTTGTTATTCATTCTTTATCGGTTTCCGCGACATAACACTATTAGCATCACGATCAAGTTTTCCTTTTTATACTCCTCTAAGACCATTTTGCCTTTTTTTCTTATTAATCCTCAAAAACCGGTTTTGTTTCCTCCTTGATATAATTGCAAATGGCGTCTTCTCTTGCCCGTGAAAAATACTAATAAAAGGTATTAGGGAAAGAAATATTAAATAAAAAAGATAGGTGTAACCTGTTATTTATCTGTTTATCCTGGAAGACTTTCTATAGAAGAGCAGTCATGAAAAACAAAAATAAAACTTATTGTTTCTTCTTTTTTTTTTGCTGGCAACGAATGATCATTGAAATACCAGGCTATGAAAGCATTCTTTTTTTTTTCTCTTTTTTTTAAGTAGAAAATTGTGCGATATCTTTTATTGTTTGATCAGACGATATAGTCAAATTATTTAAAAGCGATTTTGAAAATTATTTTCTTTATCGAATCGTTTGCGCATATTACTCGTATAATGACAAAACTTCATGGAATCTTCAGTGTGATGACACCAACTTGGTTGGTTACACGCTATATTTAGAAACATTCAGGAAATAGGTCACGGATAATCGATACTTATAATGCTTTTATGGCTTTTTCCTTTTCGCCATTCAATCAGATACTCAATAATCATTTCGTCCAGAACCATTCCGTGATCAATTGTTTGGCGAGCTGATAGCTGCAGTTAATTATAGTAATTATCATTCATCAAGTAATAAAGCTTTAATTTATTACTGCTTGTCACTTCCAAGTACTAATTAAAAGACTGCCATGTTTCATGATGTTGTCATAATCGTAGATGAATTCAGATGAGTTGGTGCCATTTTTTTTTTTAAATTTGTTAATGTTAGAAAACTTATGCAAAATCATTTCAAAAAATACAGATTGTAAACGCATGTTTGCTTATCTGATTGTAAAGGAAAAATAATAATTTTAGTCAAAATTTTCTAAAAGATTACAAATTTAAAATTTTGTATAAACAAAATTTTTTTAATGCTCTAGATTGATGCCTTGTTTTTTTTTTTTGCTGTAATTTGATAAGAAAAACAATGAATAGTTTATACCCATTTGACATAGATTTCTTCATAGACCCTTCGGACATAGATTTTACATTTATTTTCATTAGTGTTGTTTATTGCATTAAATCCTTCTAAACAAATATTGTTTTAAAATGTAAAAATTATTTTATTTGTTATAAATTTTTCATCTTTTTTATTTTTTAGAAAGTTAGGATATATCTAAATAATGTGTACCATTTTAGCACTTAATGAATAGTGAGTACTAAGAATAGTAATGATACTAAGAATACTAATAATGAATACTAAAAATAATAATAATGAATACTAAGAATACAAATAATGAATACTATGAATAGTAAATGTATGGAGTAATATAAATTTTTAAGGCAAAGTTAAATATTTATTTTTAAATATAATTTTAATAATAATAATTATATTAATGTAATAATAAAAACTTTTTCATGTAATTTTATTTAATGTTTATTTAATGTTTTATTTATTTATTTATTTAATGTAAGTTAATGTTTACTTACTTATTTTAAATATTGTTGACAATTTTTTTTTAGCAAAAAATTAATTTTTAACATATTGTGGTTTTTTTAACAAAAAATATTTTTATAATAAAATTTGAAATTTGTATGAATTATATAAATGAATTTATAATTCCCTCGCGCTTATATGTAAAAACAAAACAAAACCAGTACAGTAGCATTGTATACGTTTAATTCCGTTCCATAGTTTCTTTTTGGAATTGTTCCAAGAGAGAATAATAAATTCATCATAACAGCATTCTGATAATTATAATCTGAAGAATAAAAATCTGATGCAAGAAATTTATTTTATGACATGATTATTTAGTTATTTTTCATTTTTAATTTATTTCAAAACATTATTTTTGTTTTAATCAGATATTTTTCAATTAATAATTACTTTTATTTATTTTAATTCAGTCTTAAAACAGAATCTTCATACTGATAATTTTCTATTCACGAATAATTATTATTCATTCTAAAAGAAATTAAATTCTCAGCTTAACAAAAGATATACGCATGGAATTTAACCCTTCTTCATTTTTTGCCGAGATAAAACAATATATATTTAGCTATACTTACAATTTATTAAATCTAATAACCTTATCATATTTAACATTTAATTTGGAGCAGAATCGTCGCTTTTGAAAGAAAGCGCATGAAAGAATAAAAAAAAAGAAGAGAGGAAACCCTCCCAACAAAACTGGATGAAATATGAAATGCTGCTTTTAATTTTCTCTTTATTGTCTCCATCCGTCGCATCAAGATGAAATTCAATGCAGAGCTTATGCATACCTGCATTCATCAACTTGGCGAAATCTATACCGCCATCTAGTGAGGGGTTCGCAAACTAAACTTCGATCGTCTTCACGAGAATATGATGATTTCAGACTTCCGAAAACATTGTCTTTGACTGCTTACTTCGAAAATGTTTACGAAGGCTTAATATTTAGTTGGAAATTCTTTTCGCGTTCCATTAAGCGTTGCGTTTTGTGAAATGTATTATTTTCTTCCGTTCTTTTCTTTTCTTTTGTTTGCTGTGGAAAATCTAATTTGTTAAGAATGAAATATTTGTGATGTTATCTTATATGTTTGGAATCCATTTCTTTTTCTCCAAAATGTTATTGTGCTGAACATTACGTGCATGAAATGATTTACTGAGCCTTTGTTCTTTTCCAAAAATTTTAGATTATTAATTCCGTCGACGAAGCATATGATGTTTCTCTTTTGACGTAATTTGATATCAAAATTATGTTGAATTTATGTGGAGATTTTAATTTCGAATATGAATAAATAAATCGCATTTTCTGTCAAATGGTGACCATAACAATGAGATTAAGGCATATAAACGAGGAATATATTCCAGTTAGATTTTAATAAATAGCCCATCATATAAAATATCACCACAGTTTTACCCACAATAGTAAATCGTCAAAAGATGGCATTATCATTTTACTAATGTCTGCATATTAGCTTCAGTTAAGCTTTGATCGATTAGTAATGATAACTATATATTTAATACGAATAGCAATTCTGACAATTAACAACAAATATATCAATTGTCAGGCAAACAAAATAAAAAAAAAATATATAGATTTTTTTTCTTTTTTTCCCTGAACAAGGTACGTTAAATAGAATAATTGGGCACAATTGCTCTTGAAATTTGATTTGACAAAGCTACTATTGTTATTGCTAAAATAAATATATACTTTTTTGCTTAGATATATTTTAAAATTAAATGCTGAATTACAGAAATTTAGTTAATTTAGTAAATTAATTTAATTAATTAAAATTAATAATTAAATTTAAATTAAATATTACATTTCAGAAATTTAGTTAATTTAGTAAAATAATTTAATTAATTAAAATTAATAATTAAATTTAAATTAAATACTAAATTTCAGAAATTTAGTATTTAATTTGTGTATAAATTTAAACTGAATTCTTTGTGGAAATTTCAAAATATATTTTCAGATTTCTTAAAATATTATCACTTATAACTTTACAACAAGATAGTGTTTTAGAAAATATTTCAATTTCTTGCATATTTTCCGAAATCAAATCGCACCCATTAATATGTTTCAATTTGTCAAACCGTCCTTTTGCTTTTTTTTAATTCGTCTAACTGATGTATTACTGATTTATTAAGCTTTCTTATAGAACTCATATGAGCATAGTGCCAACTGAAAGATAAATTAACATTTCTTTAACTTATCGATCATGTTTATTAACCATAACTTTTTAGAATGAAAAAAAATTCTAAAAATTATTTTTTTTAAGTTAAACATGAAACAATGTGAGCATTGAAAAAGAAAATAGACCTCTGTGTTTTGAAATAAGAAGGAAAATAATTGACATGTTATTTGAGACCATTTAATAAAAGAATTCCGGAGTTAAAAATAACAGTGGATTAAGTTTAAAATAATAAGGGTAGTTTTGATGCTAACAAAACTTCACTTTCGAGAAGAATATCAGTTCTACACAATTTTTGCAAGCAATTTACAATTCAAATGTTTAACGTTTTTTAGCTCATCATAAAAGCAGAATTGTAATCAACATTTAAAAACGTTTTACTTCGCTTATTTTAATATTTATAATTGGTCTATAATGAAAGATGAGTCTTTGAGTTGTGTTATTATTGGTTAAAATGATTAATAATATAAAAAAATATAACTTTTGAAGAAATTAAAAAAATTAATAGCGAATCTATTTGTTAATAAGCTAAGCAGAAAGAATATGTAACAGTTATTATTTTTTTATTGAATAAAAATGATTTTCTTAAAAAATGATTTCATAGGGTTACCAAGCATTTTAAAATTATTGGAAAAATAAAATTTCTTTGAAGTAAATTCCAAAGTTCTATTTAAAAGCAACTGCGCTTTATGTTTGATTATATTTAGAATAAATAATAGATTGATTGAAATAATATTATTTATGGATATAATAGCATTTTATTTTATAGGGCTTTATTCTTAGAAATAACAAACATTTAAGAAAAATTATTATTTTAAGTATATTAAAAATAATACAGAGATTATATATTATTATTCTTGGAAATAAATAACATTTGGTTTCATACATTTTTATTTTTGACCAAAAAACAACATTTACAAGATTCATTATTATTATAGGAAAAATGGTTTATTAAAACATTTGAAACTATAGGACATTTGGCATGTTATTAGTTTAACTAAATACTAATTTATACTACTAGGTTAGCTGATACTATTAATTAATTAATACTAGTTAAATAAAATATCATTAAATATATATTAGTTTATCGATCTTTAATTTAAGAACATGATGGTATTAAGCTCACATCATACAAATAAAACGCTCGGAATTCGTATCTAAAACCAATTGTGCATTTTGCAAGATAAAAAAAAAAAAAAGGAAGTAGCAATATGACGCTAGATGGTGATTGCTAATTAGATGACATGCGCAGATTGTGTGTCATGTGACTATGACATCATAGCAACTGAGTCCTTGAAAGAAAAAAAATAATTTTTGTTGTTTTGTTTTTTCGTCTATGTTTCATCTGTAAAATTATAGTTTAAAGAAAAACAAGTCTGCATTTTGATTGTGAGTTTCTTTTGAGTATTAATTCTTTATGCTTCTTTTGTGTAAGTTGTTTGAAAACATCTTTTGTACAATAAACGAATAATTTTATATAAATGCCACTTCCATTTTGTTATTTCATTATACTTTAAAATATGTCTTCCATTTATGATGATACTTTCTGGTTATTTTACATCAAACTCTCCTCTTTAAATGTTATTTTTTCTCTTTTATGATGCAAAAATCAAATTTCGTGAAATCTTAGCAAAGGATAAACAAAATCTAGTTTTCTATTTCTTTAGAACGAATTTTTTTTTTATCTGTGAAAGAAATATGGAAGCTTCAGTTTTTGCGTCAGATCAGAGCAGAAAATCAATACTATCTCCTATAAAGACTCCTATTTTATATCGCTCGGAGAAATAGAGCTAAAATGGATTTTTCGTTCACTATTTTTGTCAAATGCAGAGAACGAAGCTTTTTATTATTTACATGCATTCGATTTTGGTTTGTTTTTACATTTTCTACTGTTTTTCTTTCCTATTTATATCTAAATTTGTTTTAAGAATGTAAAACAATATGTCTTAAAATATCTTACAAGTTAAATGAATTTATTTTAGATGCTGAATTCATGTTTTTAGATCCTATTTATAATTTATTATAAGATAATCTTATTTCATTAATTTCAAAATAATTGTGTCCACGTTTCGGTTCCTATTTTCTTTATAAATAAATCACACCTAGAATTTAAAAAAAATTTAACAACATTTTTTTAATCTTACAGATATTTTCGAAAATTTTCGTTAAACTTTTTTTCTTTCCTTCGCGCAATTAAATTTTAAGCATAAGAACTGCTATAACGGCGCCATAATCAGCGCAGACGATTTTTTTAAAGCATTCTAATTTGGAAAAAAAATTACTCAACGTTTCAACGTTAAAATTTTATAAACATAGGCTTAAATGTATGTTACGTCAATTGAATTAATATAATTTATAAATTCTGAAATTTAAAAAATATATATAATAGGAACTTCTTAAATTATGAAACCTAAATTACTCATTATACATAAAGACATATTTAATTTAGAGGAAACAATATTATAAAATTAATGAAATTCGAGCAAGACATACAGTGGCTCCCAAAAGTGTTTGTACACCAACAAGAATCAATTAAAAATCTCATTATTTACTATTATATATTCTTATTTTTACATGAAAATTTTTTCATAGCATATTTTTACAGTTCTTAATAAAGCAGTGAAGAATAAATTTTAATTACGATGCAAATTATTTTTTTTAAATGACAATAAATAAAATTGCACAAAAATAGGACACAAAAGTGATCATACACTTTAATAAAACATCACTAAATATGAAATTTTCTAAATTTTTATAAATGTTTAGTATTTAGTAGGATATCCTTTATTCTTTATAATAGCTTTTAAACATTTGGGCATAACGGTCGGTTACTTCTGCACCGATCTTGTTCCATTCTTCGATCATTACTGCTTTCAGTTGAATTTTCGATTTAATGTCGTGACTTCTTATTCACATCTCTAATTCTTTCTAAATATGTTCTATAGAGTTTAAATCCGGTGATTGAGCTGGTGTTTTAAGGGTTTGAGGGCAATGATAGAGGCAAAAAAGACGAACATTCATGGCCGTGTGCTTAGGATCGTTGTCTTGGTAATACACAAAGTTGTTTAAAATGCCCAATTTTTGTGCTGACACTTTTAAATTATTATTGAGAATATTTATATAAACTTTATGGTCCATTATACCCTTAATGAATACTAAATTGCCTACTCCAGCCGCTGACATACACCCCCAAACCATGACACCTCCACCGCCAGGTTTTACTGTTCCAAATAAATTCTTGCGATTAAGTTCTTCGTTTTCTTTCTTTCTTTCTTTCTTTTTTTTTTCTTTCTCTCCATACAATGATTCTCCCATCCGACCCAAAGATGTTAAACTTACTTTCATCTGCAAATAAGACACGATTCCAATAGCTCTCTGGCTGGTTTATCATAGATTTGGCAAATTTAAGCCTAGCAATTCTGTTCTTCTGACTTACAAAAATTTTTCTTCGTGCAGAGCGGCCATGTATACCAGCATTCCGAAGTATTCTACGAATAGTGTCAGAGGAAACAGAAGTTCCATTTGATTCATTATATTGTGAAGTAAACTTTATTGCACTCAGACGTGGATTTTTTAGAAATTTACTCACAATATTTCTTTGACTTCTAGCTGACAGAATTTGAGGGCGACCATTACGAGGTTTGTTTGCAATCCTTTTTCCCTCTCTGTAACGTTTTATTATGCTTTGCACCGTAGAATGAGGTAGATTAGTTATAGTTGCAATGCCTCTAATTTATTTCCCAGCTTTAAAATGAAATATAATTAATTTTCGTACGTCTAAACTCGTTTCTTTACGAATGCGCGTCATATCTAAGAATAAAGCAAATAGACTAAATAATTGTGATATTAAATACTGAAATCAAACGATTTTAGTGTATTTTTCAATTAGAAGAAAAATAAGCCGCAAAAGATATTTTTCTGATGAATTTAAATAAATAATGTTTGGATGTACGAAGACTTTTGCGTTCTAATTTTGTGAAATTTTTTATTTATTTATTTTTTAGAACAATACTACTTGATTTTTTATAAAAATATTTGTTCAGTTTTATTAAGAACTATTTAAAGATGCTAATTAAAAAAAAACCAACTAATAAAATGCTTTATTAAGAAGTATAGAACACAATTTCTGCAAATTTCTTTAGTGTACGAACACTTTTGGGAGCCACTGTATGTTTTTAATTGAAAGCAATGATAGATTATTTGCATCTGTTGGCTCGTTTATTAATTGGCTAGTTTAACGGAATAAGAACTGTAAATAGTTCCACTACAAGATTTCTCAAATAATGGTACATGTACTATTAATGGCATATTACATAATTTTGATGGACAATTTTTAAATAAATAATTAAAAGAATATTCAAAATTAATATAAAATGTCGCTCATTTGTAAAATTTTGTTTTGATCTCTTTTATTCAAATACATACTTATCATATTCTTTTTTTCCGGTTTCGGAACATATAGTTGCAATCAAGGCTCTGAGTTAAAATTTAAAGTAAAAAAATACGAAAAATAATAAAATGACTTCATAATCAACAATATAAAAAATTTCACCAAAAACTAATTTGACACTATCTCAGTAACTATGATAGGAAAACATTGCAGCGGGAATAATTTCTTAATAAATCGTAAAATTAAGAAATGACTGAATAGTCATGTGAAATAAATAAACATTAGAACCTATTCATGCATTGGCATCACTTTTAATACCTTTCCACATTTTCTTAAGCACTCTGGAATGAGCATTTTGTTTATATTTTCTAATCTTTTCTAAATGGAATTAAACTTTCCTTCCTGATATGTTCTATCAGAGATATTCTAAATTCCATTCTATTTCATAAAATTGCTGCATTTTTCTCGCCACATATTGCATTTATTTTAAACAGTTTAAGAAAAGCACTCTCTTTCTCAATCTGAAAGGCATTATTTGAAACTCTGTCCTCGTTCGATTCCCGTTGGGAAAGGGAAAGGGGGGGGGGGCATCTTCCATTTAATTCGCCTTCTAATCACTAGGAGAAATAGCCAGGGGGTTCTTAATCCACAGGAAGGCAAAGCCTCCCTCCCCCCTCCCGCTACTGTGGCAAATTCCCCTTCTTAGAATAGATAGCGTTCTCTCTTATTTCCCGTCATCCCCATTCGGTATTAAATGTAGCAAACGATATTATTTTACACGGGATTTACAATGTATCCTCCATTTTCTCGCTTACGAAGAATGAATCCGTCTTATGGCAAAATTATTTATGAATTAAGTGAAATAGTATTTTATTATTAATGTTTTAATATCTTAATTGTGATGACCATATTTTCTTTTGGAAAAACTGATTGACATATAGAAAAATAAACTTTCTAAAATTCTCACGGAAGAAATGAAGCGAAAAAAATAAACAAACCTGGATGCAGTTTTCAAAAATACTTTAATTTACTTGACGGTTTCCTTGGTTACAGGAAGAAAGTTATGGAATGGGTATGAACAGAAATATTTTCTAAAATTTAATTGAATATAAGGCAATTATGTACCAACTAGATATCTACATATTTCATGCAAATGACAAAAAATGGTTCCAGCTATTAAAATTTTGATAAATCTTTTTTTAAAAATAAAATGTTGCAAATGCATTTAAATGCATCTAGTGTTTATAATCCATCTAGTATTTATTAACTCATTTCAAATAGATAAAAACGAAAAAATATATATAGTATATATTTTATACATGCTAATGTTTTTTTTTTTATTACAACGTTGCAAATTTTAAATTTCAGTAGACAACAATGAAGAATTTTATGCTGAAATTTAAACCTCCGTTTTTGAGTTTACAAAAAAATAGTTGTATTAATTATCTAAAGAATTAAACAAAAAAAGAATATTTTTATTTATTTATTTATTAATTTTATTAAACTCGTCACAGCACTATTTTTATTTCACCAGAAGAAAAAGTACACTAGATATTGGACACATCAATAATTTCATCAACTAAAATTAGACAAAAAGTTCTTAAAAAAACGATTATTAAAGTTACGATTATCAATTTAAAAACAAAAGATATAAACATTTTATTTTTTACAGTTATTCTGTTTTAAAAAAATATTTATATCTTTTGTTTTTAAATCGATAATCGTAATTTTGATATATATTTAGAACAAAAAAACAAATTGTTGTATTAGTTACCTTAAGAATTAGAAAAAAAAATTATTTTATTATTTATTTTAGTAAACTCTAAAAAGCACTGTTTTTATTTCACTAGAATTAAAAGGTATACCAAGTATGGATAATATCGATAATTTCATCAACTAAAATTAGATAGAAAATTCTTAAGAAATGCAACTTAAAAAATTATTCGGTTTAATTGGCTGTTCTATTATTTTATTGTTTACAATTATTCTGTTTTAATAAAAAGCTTATATTTTCCTTTTAAAATATTAAATCGTAATTTTGAAATATATTTAGATAAAAAAATTGTTGCATTAATTATCGTGATTAGAATAATAAAAAAGAATATTTTTATTTTATTTTATTTATTTATTTATTTAATAAAACTGTTCACAGCATTATTTTTATTTCACCAGAAAAAAAGGTAAACCAGATATCGCGTACATCAATAATTTCATCAACTATAATTAGATAGTAAGTCCTGACGAAAAGGAACTTTAACAAATTATTCGTTCTGATTGACTGTTCCATTATTTTATTGTTAAATAAAACTGTTTTTAATAAAATGTTTATATTTTCCTTTTTAAATAGAAAATCGTAATTGTGAAATATATTTAGGACCTCTTTCTGTATTTATTCATGATGTAAAGTATAGGAACAAATAGGAAAGAAGTAGAAAATTAATGTTTCGAAAAAGGGAATTGTGATAAAATAAACAGGTTATTTCAAAACAGAAAAATGTAAACAATTCTTATATTTGAAAACATTTACACCAGAATAACATTTTAAACAAATTTGAAACAAACAAAAAAAAAACAGTATGTTATTGAATAAATATTATCATTTATTTTATGAGAGTTAAAGTATTGCTGCACTTTAATATGAATTTGCATTTAAAGTGAGTTTAATAATAATCTTTTTTTCGTTCTTAGATATTCCTTTGTATTATC
This sequence comes from Argiope aurantia, assembly GCA_026543865.1. Classification (NCBI taxonomy): domain Eukaryota; kingdom Metazoa; phylum Arthropoda; class Arachnida; order Araneae; family Araneidae; genus Argiope; species Argiope aurantia. The sequence continues at coordinate 194,558 of JAPMOR010042299.1, forward strand.
TTTTTTTTTATATTCATTGCAACAAACTTGGTTCTAAATGAATATATATTGATAACATAATTGTATTAAAAAATTTTTTTCACATAAAATTATAGCTTGTGTAAATAAACTTAAAAAATCCAACATAATTATGTATATTATTTAAATTTTAATTTAGTTAAAATGTGATTATTTCTGTACATACGTTAATATATTGTTAAGCTATAATTAGGCATTAAAATATTTTAAACTCCAGAAACAGCAAATATATTAGCTATTTTAAAATAAATTTCATGTGAAAACATAAATATATTTAAAACAAATATTATCGTCTGCAAGAATGAAGTTAAAACATTTTTACATTTCAGATTTTATTGTAAATTTTTTTACTTAATATTTTATACTACTTATTTTTTATATTTTATTACAATACTTTACATGGTATAAGCATTTCTGTAATGAATTTTACATAGCTGGATTTATATGTAGACACTTATTTTCAATAAACCATTTCGAGTTCTTAAATAAATAATAAAATCCTTCCTTTTCATAGATAAAGATATTTTTAGAAATAACACGCAACACTGAACAAAAGATCGAGAATGATTATATGGAATTTTGAAAAGTAGATGGTCTGTCATTACAAAATGCTACCTTTCTTTTCAATTTTGTAATACAATATTCCGTGTCATGGGATTTTTTCTTTACGAATAATGCCACCATTTTATTTCTCTTTTGTTGCTTCACTACACGGAAACAGAAATCAATGAATACTGTGAACGAGATTATCGATCGAATAATTTTTTTTCTTTTTTTATATATATTCGCATCAGCATTTTTTCTTCTATATTTTGTTGCTGGTTACAAAAGATTGTAATTCATTTTTGTTACTGATTTCTTGGAAAACCATACGGTTATTCACTTCATCTTTTTTTCGTTAATGCTGGTCGATTAATTCTTCGAAACAAGGCTACTTTTAAATCAATAAACATTGAATAAGACTGGATTTTAAAAAAGTTTAAAAGAGATTCTAATCAATACATGATCATAATGTAAGTCTGATTCTTCTATTTTTGTTTTGTTTTTTAAAATTTAATCTTAATCGTGCAGTACCGGTAACGCGCGTACACACACACAAACACTCACACATAAAGACTGAATAGTATCCGAAAATACCATGATTAGTTTATTTCTTACTAAGATAAGATGTTTAAAATGATGCTCTTGGAGCATTAAAAATGGAATAACGTTACAATATAACGTGAAGATAATGATGATAGACTAGATAAAATGCCGGAATTTGACATAAAAGGCAGTACTAAATGGGCAATTAATTAACGATATGATCGCCTTAAATATTTAGTTTATTGTTTATGCAATGATTAATTTTGTTATAACAATTTATGGTTGATAATATGAAATGATTTTCATTATTAATATTATTTTATTTTGTGCCAGTTAAAATATTTTATATACATCTATCAAGTTCATTTTTAAGGTCCTTTTTGTAGTCTAATATGCATTAAAATTTGAAATTAAAACGTTTGGACAGCTTATTTATGAACTGATAATTTTGCTCAAAAATAGTTAAAGGATTAATTTTGTCTATAACGCATTTTTTAAAGAATATTTATAATTTTATTTAGCTTTCGTAGCAGTTGCATTACTCTGTCTTCTGTTTCGGATAATAGATGGCGATGCCTGATTAGGTACGCATCCCATAGTGCATTGCGATTGTAACTATAACAGGATGATATGCTGGTTTGTAGAGATATGCGTAAGTAAATGTCTTGTCTTGTCTTCGTGTTTAGTATTTGTTTTGAGTGAAATATAATCATTAAAGAAATGTATCCCGAAAACATGGGCCCTGTTGCTTCCACTGCAATGATCATAATGATCTTCATTCCACCACACTTTTATTTTAATTAACATTTAATTTGTCTTTGGATCTTTGAAAACAGCATAAAAGTTTTTTTTTTTGGTGAATACTTTGAGCAATTTTTACATCTTTCTTTTTTATTAGTCACAAATGGAGCGGTCTTCAAACATTTTTCATAAAGAAAACACAACCTATACACTAATGTTTGTGTCCAATAATATTGTTTCTTGAAGTAAACAGTATCAGCTTTATCGGTAATATAAATGTCACAGAAATTTACAAAACAAGTCATCAAGTGATGAAGTCATCTGGAGGTTTGGTTTCGCAAAACCTCTAATTGGACCGCCATCGAGGGCCCTGAGGTGTATCAAATTATGTATCGAAAAGTGTGGTGCATCTTCCCTCATTGGTTAGTGCGGAAAGGTCACTGTTGTTTCGGCAATCGCGGAAGGTCAAATGTTGAGTTCCGCCTTTGAAAATATGAGCAGCCGTGCAGGTCACGATCGAGGTTGAAGGGGTGAGGTGCGGGAGAATAGAAAGGGAGGGGGGAAGGTGACAGAGATAAAAATCTGCCTTCCGATTCAACAAAGAACGGGGAAGCCGTTGCGAATTCGGTTGCCGGGTGCGAAGGGGTTCGGGAATATCATTTGCGCACTTTCACTTGCATTTTAGTTTTTTTTTTTTGGGGGGGGGAGAGCTTGGCGTTGTTGAATTTATTGAGATTCTGAAGATGACGTGCAGTGCTTTTTAAGAAAAACAAATGCAGATTGATGCACTCCCTTGTCCTAGTTCGGAATTGAGGATGCATTTTTGGGAACAAAACATTTTGAAAGCATTCAGAAAAATATTTATTTTTAATGACTCTTAGTGACCATTAAACGCTCTAAACACGCCCATATATAAGATCATAGAAAAATTCTTCTCAGCATTTTAAGTATGACAAAAATATTATAACTTTAAATGAGCTATTTTTGTATATATATATATAAATTTATTTCGTGTGTCCTGGAAACGGCTCTAACGATTTGGATCAAATTTTATATTTAAATAAGGTTTTGCTTTTTACTTATGTAGATACTTTTCTATAAAAAAACTCAATTTTATACACATAAAAATACAAAAAACGCACACTTTTTTGTAACTATTAGAGCCTTTTTCTATCTGCTGTCGTGCTGACAATATCATATAGCGCCATCTTGAAAATTTTTGTTTATGCTTGCACTGTAGCCACAGGATGATAACCTAATGGTATTTGAAAATATTGCGAGATGGCGCTATATGACTTCATCCGAATACGAATACGTTCAGCTCACATCCAGTAGCAACAATGCACTTATTGTGTTAATCAATTCGCATAACATTTTAGACTAAGTGCATCCATCATTTTTTTTTATATTTAAATGACTAGTTCATATGTTGGTAAGATTGAAAAATATTTCCATGCAATCAGTATGTGATTCGTATCTAAAAAATTTTTTCAAAAAAAAATCCCAAAAAGTGTGTGGGTAGGTGTGGGGGGGGGCTCTGCTGAGCGAAGTTTGGTCTCAGATACTTTAATTTAATTTTCAAATCTTTTGCTTATAAGCTTTCATGGTAGATTAAACTACTCAAAAACGATCCTTTTACAAGTCCTTTTTTAAACGTTTCTTTTTAGTTGAAAATTCACAAAAACAGCCTGCATTTTTTTTTTATTACTTAAAATCTTTAGCTACTTCATCTAATTTTTTTTCCTCCTTCAAATTGCGATTGAAATAAGTAATATAATATAATTGAAGTATAACAATGATGATTAAGTAATAATAGTAGGGCAAGAAAAATGAAAATGTACTTTCATTTATATGAATTGACTTGAGAAAGTTAGTTTTGGAAATTTAAGTGCGTATTAATGTTGAAAAATATGTATTAATTTTAACGTCTGAGAGCATAAAACTGTCTATGTTTCAAGTGATAATAAAAAAGAAAATTTTTTCTTTATTTTTTTCTTTAACTCAAAAGGTATTAAGAATTTAATTAAAAAAACTAATTATATTTACCTTTCACACAATTAAAAAATATTCACATTTGCTACGAAAAAAAAAATCACGATTCGATTCTTGAGGAGGTTCTTTTTCTGAAAAAATAACATATTTAAAGAATAAATAACAAAACAAATAAATAAAAATATTAATAAATTTCAAAAACATGCATTTTAGATTTCAATGCATTTTTAATATTGATGCACTAATTTTTTTTTATCATAGGCAAATATTAGAGATCCTGGATGATATGAATTTCTAAAAAGAAAATTAGTTAAAAATTTAACAAAGAATTTCATTTCTAAACATAGACGAGTGATATTATTTAGTATATATATATATATATATATATATATATATATATATATATATATATAAATTTAGACGATAAAATTTCTGGGAAATTTTTTGTCAGTTTGAAAAACTAATTTTTGTTTTTAAATTTATATTTTCGCGCTTGATATACATTAAAAAATAAAGATAGGTTATTCATCCGTTAACATGAGAAACCAAATTTTGTTTCTGAATGATTTTTATCAGCACATCTCATAACTTTATTTCATCATTGGAATTTCATTAGACATAAAATTATCATTAAACTAACTTTTATTGATCAACACAAGCTATATGGATAATTTTTTTTAATAAAATTATATTAAATTTGACAAAACATAAATTCTTATTGCTAAGAAAATAAACTTATAGAAGTAAGCATACAAAATTTTAAAGAAAACTTTACTGTATGTGAATTAAAAATGAAAGCCAATATAATTTTTTTTATATTCAGTGAACTTTCTGTTGCTATTTTTTTCTTTCTTTTTCCGAGAGTTCATCTATATTAAGTAAAAAAAATAATAATAATATCGCTTTTGAGACCTTTCGTGTTTTTATAAGATGGTTAAATTGCGTTCATTTCTTACCTGATTCAAACAGTAAGGTCAGGGTCACAAGAGTCACCTCTGAACAAAGATACCAGCCCTTTTGGTGGCCCCATTTCGTCATCCTTTCCCTCCTTTTTCCTTCTAATCCCAGATATGCCTGGTTGAGCCGTCCCAGAAATTTAAAACCCGAATAGCTTATTATTTTTTATGAACACCTCATGAAGAAGCAGTTTTTTTTTTCAATTTGTTTAAACATTCATATGTAAAAGAATATCAATTAAAAATAAAACAAAAATTTATTCAAAATTAAAAATTTTGTTGGAAATTATACTCGGGAGCAATTTGTTGAAAAAATTTGTAACAAAAAAAATTCATTACGTTAATTTTATTTGTAATAAAAATGTCTTTAATTCAAAAAAGAATTCAAAACGATTTTGTTCCTTTTTAATATTTACAAAATGCAACAAAACGAACTCTGTTTGTTTCTCATTGAATTCAAACGATTTATGCAAAATAATAATTTCATATGATAATAATGAACTACTGATAATGCCATTCGTAATTTGATTAACTTGAACAAAACAGATAAATGCATAAATCGTTTGCA
>JAPMOR010042299.1:205889-299320 GCA_026543865.1 Argiope aurantia
CTCGTTTAAAGTTATAAGATAATTAATAACAATAATTAATAAATAAATATAAATTTTAAAATTATTCATTTTAAAATTTAAAATTTAAATTTAAGTAAAAAATTTTAAAAAAAAGAGAACAAAATTTTCATTTTCGTTCGTAACGTTTTAATTTTCTAATGTTAATAATTTTCAATCTTCTAATTGTATACACGAATATTTTTATGCCAATATTTAGAAAAATCTTAGTTAAATAGAATATAAAGAGATTATTTGTTTATGTTGCAACAATTTTTCATTGCATTTCAAATATACGTAACAAAACGTAATTTTCATTTAAATTGCTTCCACTCTGTATATAACTTTTTTTATTTGTGATACAAAATATGATGTTCAATTACAAGAATAAAGTAATCTTCAAATGCAACTTTTAACATTATTATATTCAAACTTCATCATAATTTTGAAATTTTTACATCAATTTTCGAAATATTTTTTGAATTAATACTCATATAGTCATAGAACTTTGATAATCTCAAAATGAGATTCCTTAAATAAGACGTATAAAATATTTAATTTTACTAAAATAACATAAAAACTTTTTTAAAAAATCATTTGCATTTCATACATAAGAAATTCGGAACTTCCTTTCTATCTCAATTGTTGAAATTTAACTAAAAATACCATTTTCATGGATTCGTTGTTTATTTTTCTCTTCTTGTGAGAGTAATGTCGAAATGGAAAAACAAGAAGAGAATTAGAAAACAGGATGAAATGAAAATAAAAACATTCTGGATAAAATATATGAAAACGTGGTATGATATTTATGCAGCAGAATGGGAATTTTAATTTGCATTTCATTTCCATCTAGTTTTCTTTTCTTATCTCTTTTCCCCTTCCCCCCAATCTCTTGTTTCTTCATCTAATATGAAATAAATTCTCTCATCTCATGGGAAGATATACATTTGCCAGCCCAAGAAAAATCCCGAATCGCACCTTTGTTCGGAATATTAAAAAGAAGCACAAAATATTCAGAATGCATTTTTTATTAGTCCATCTTCTTTCTTTTATGAATTTTAGATCACTAACCATTCGTAAGTAGCTTTTAAACATTGTGTTTTTTTTTTACCGTCTGTTCCAAGAAAATAAAAGTGCTAGAAATGTTCTTTAACAAAATTAAATCGTTTGGAAATCTTTCCCGATTCTTACTGAATAGAAATTAAGACCTCTAAAAAAAAAAAAAAAAACTAGATAATCTTATTAAATAAGAAATGTTAAGCTTCAAGTAAAGTAATTGGATTTTTGGACTCAATGTTTTTTTATAGATGCTAAGGAAATTAGAAAAGAAATTTAAGAAATGATTTTTAGCCCTTTTATAAACATTCTTCTTTATATGTTAAAATGTTCGAAAATTCTGCGTGTTTAGCGTGTTTTACTGTAGATAATATAGCTCACATATACGACACCATATCTTAGGAATTTTTGTACATTCTGTATATCGAGGCATTACTGTCGATGATTTTAAGAATCATTCTTTTGTTTTTACTGTTGTATACGTAGTATAAAAAAAGTATAGTAATCGTCAAAAAATTCGAACCACAGATTTTAACAAATCTCCACATTTTAGACCTCCATGCGTTGGAAAAATGCATTTTTAGAAAATTTCTGTCTGTCTGTGACAAAGATAACTCAAAAACACTTTGAGCTAGACGATTCAAACTTGGTATACTTTACACCAAATTTGCAATTTCAATCAAATTTTGAGTAAAATCTGTTCAGAGGCGACCGGCTATTCGAATGTAACTTAGCACGATAACTACAAAACGAAGAGAGCTAGATAGATAAGATTCTGTACACACACTTAAAATCTACAGTGTAGATTCCTTTCAAATTTTGAGCCAAATCCAATTACGGATTGTCACTCAGAAACATATAAAGCAGCATTAACTTAACTTTATTAAACATAGAGGAAAAACGTAACAATAAATAATTCAAATCGGCAAAAAAAAATATTATTAAAAAATGAAAAAAATGTGCATCAAAAGAAATGATGCCCTGTCTTTAAAAGGCCATCTTTAAAGGCTCTGACCATGCCAACTATACTTCCCTATCGGAGCGTAAATTATTTAGAGTTGCTACCATTTAAGATAGGGCCATTGCAGAAGTGGAATATAGGCGCATCAAAAGAAGAGAACCCTGCACATTTCTCTTTTTCCTCGAAGAAACTTTCTTCCCAGAAATATTTCTTTCGTCTTCTCTATCAGGACAATCCCTCGGCATATCCCTGAGCAGAATCAACATCTCTTAGTCGAGTAGCGAGGGAGAAGTTTCCTTTTTATTTTATTTTTTTAAAGATGGGTAGATGGATAGACAATTTTGTTGAGGATTCTTTCGAACTTGATGGACTCGCAGAAAATAGAATTCAAGGGTGTGGTGGTGATGGTGGTGGGATTTTGAGGAATACTGAAAGAATTAAAGATGACTAATTTAAAAACAAAGAAAAGAAGAAAGAATTTTAAGATTTGAAAAAGTGAAAAGCAAATCAGTATTCAATCTCTTACTGTTTATTTTCAAGTAAGAAAACCCTCCACGTTTCAGTGCTTACGCTAATTTGTTTTGATTTCACAAAAATAGATGATTGTTGAAGAAACTGTTTATTTATTTATTTTTAACTTAAATGCTTACTTTTTTAGTAATGAACTAAAAACATTATATTGTTTAGAATAAAAAAGAATTTAAGTCAAAGATAAAATGCCATTCAGCACTGTAAAAAAGTTGTAAAAAGAAAAATATGCTTTACAAAGAGCTTCTAAAAAGTGCTCTCACTGCGTATCACTTCTGCTGAGTAGTGGCGAATTAAGACCTTTTGTGATCTTAGGGCATGCATATTACGAAACACGTTTTTCAATACACAGATATATTTTAATACATTTTTTTTAAACTTAATCGGCGTTTTAATAATTTATTTTCGAAACTTTTTTACTTGCTCGTATATGTAGTATATAGAAAGTATAGTAATCATCAAAAACTTTGAACTCGATATTTTGACGAATCTAACTCAAAAAGGCTTTGAGCTAGACGGGTGAAATTCAGTATACGGTCTTTAGACCAGATTTGCAGATTTCTGTCAAATTTTGAGTAAAATCTATTCAGAGATGTTTAATAAATAATCTCTCTGTGTTTGTTAAAATAGTCGGTTTAGTTACAAATTTTTAACTTTATCAATATAACAATGATTTATTTTAGATTATTTTATTACACTTACTAAAATTTACATCTTATTATTTATTTATTTTAACGTATGTTTTCTAGTCACCTATATCTGTGCACAGTATTATTTAAATAGATGCTTGATGTTTATGAACATTTTCATAAGCAATGAACGTAATAAAAGGATAAAAATTTGATAATTTATACTTTATAAAGAGTTGACAAAATCTTAAAACTTTATTATTAATGGAATTTATATTTTAAAAAATTATTTATTTGAAAATTGGACAAATAATATTTTTTAATAGGGCCTTTCCTTCCTTAGCCTAGAGGCTCTAAGCAGCTGCTTAATCAGTAAATCGCCACTGTCTTGGGTAAGGTATTCAATGGAAATTTTGCCTCATGCCTTCAAATTTATGGGACAAATATCAATTTTATATTACAAAATTGATATTATCTCTTATTGATATATGATAAAATTGAATTCTGGAATTTATCGCCTCTAGCCCATTGTAGCCTTCTAAGATCTAAACAGGAAAAATTTGGAAATTTTTTAACCCTCCATATTGGCAACATTTGATTGAAATCTTATGATAACTTCCCACCAGTCTTCTTACTGGTGGGAAGTTATCATAAATATTATCCAACACAGCTATTGGTCTATTCTTCCTGTGGAAACAGAATGGTGGTATACTAATTTATTAAGAATTCGTTGCGATTTTGGGGCAGTTTATCAAAGAGCTTTTGATAAAATACAGAAAAAAAAATCAATTTTGAAATCATCGTGTATGACTTTTTTTCTGCTATAACAAGGAGCATTCACTATTTGCATCAGTTGTTTTTAATTCATGAAATATCCAGATTTAATGCAAAAGCTCAATAAAATTCATTAACATGTCAAATGTTCTATGAATTTTTGGTGCAAACACATGATAAGTGTTAGTTATGTTGTCATTAAATATCTGAGAACACATTTTTTTTTACTCTATGCCATGATCTCAGGTTCTTTTCCTTCGGCTTAAGGGATTCCAAAATTAAATTTGCGCATTGCATTTGACTCGTTGCTTCTATTCCATTCAAAGGTAAACGTACAAAATCAATGAACTTAACTCGCCCTTTTAAAAATTTTGTCTGCCACATATTTTTCTCAATGAAAATAGCATAAGTTATAAAAATTTTCTGCAGAGACCCGAATGTTTCGTGAAACTAGTATAAATAACTTTCTACTTTAAGAATTTTTTTTGTCATATCATTTGAAGATTTAAGTATTTTACTGTATTAGGTTGATCCTCTTATTAAGCCCTAATTTTAATACTTAATTTTAACACATTTTAAAATGAATATATAATTTACCAAATTATTTAATTATTTTTATTTTACTATTTTTTAAAAAATATGCTTTACTTATTTATTTTTTAATATATAAGGAAGACTGGGGCGAGTTAACGATGTTATCTATACTTATAATAATGATGAATGTGTGTGTGTTATTGCTTTTCAGGCCATAACATTTTGACCTACAGCTGCCAAATTTGCCACATATATACATTGCAGAGTCGGAATATGCACTTCGGGGCGACTGTTTTAGAATTATTATTAGAATTTTAATCATTTAAAAATTAATCTTAATTTTGATGATCCTGTACAAAAAGGATTTTTACGCCGTTTTAAGGTTTAAGAAATTATCTTATCGATGATACCAATTTAGTTACTGCAAAATTCTTGAGTTCAGATTTAATGAACTTTTAAACATATTCTAAAGTATATTTCACGATGATATTTATAATGCTGTAAATGAAACCCAAATTGTTTTTATTGTTTAATCAAATATTTAATTGCAAGATTTTCTTCCATTGTTTTAAAAAAAGAATTATTTTTAATATCTATGTAGTTTACAAAAATAATAATAAAAAAAAAACGAAGTTGCAATATACCGTCAAATTTAGAAGATACACGAATCAAACAAAAACGCTTTTAATAACGCTGTGATGTCATGGAAATGGTCACTATTAGAAAAGTTCATTCACAAAATAAACAGATCATATGAAAGACAATTAAAATAACACAGCTTTATTGTCTGAAAGTTTGACAGAATTATGAACATGAAATTACATCCAAGTAATCTAACTGAAATTAAATATAAACGTTGTTTCCAGGTAGCGAACTTGCTGGTTTATAAGGCAACAATAAATAAATTCAGTTTTTGAGGTAAATTATTTTCCTTTGCATATTGTACCAACATTGCTTTTCTCGCTTTGCATATAATCAGATAATTTCTTATTTTAATACAATAATTATTATTTTGTGATTCTTAAAACAGATAATAGAAAGGCATCATCTTGCGTCGGTATACTAGGGAAAAATTATCAGAAAAGCATTTTTGGATTGTAAGAATTTCAAAAGTTAGGATGGAAAAACGTTAAAATTTCACTTACTTTTTGATTAATTAAATTTTTGTTAATTAATTTTAAAAAATCACTGAGATGCACATTTTTACCCTCCAAGATATATAATTGCCATTTCTTAGCTCTAGGTTAAACGGCCTGGCCTATAACGCTGCAAAACAAACACACATACACGTAATACCTTAAATTTAACCTTAATGCTTTATAATTCATTTTTTTTTACAAATTTCTACAACTGTAGCTCTCCAGCATACGCACGCACGCACGCACACAAACACAATTACCTTATTTTTAACCCTAATGTTTTATAATTCATAAATTTGCTTTTATTTTTACAAATTTTTACACCTGTAGTGCTCTAACACACGCACGCACATATGCACACACATAGTTTCCTTATATTTAACCTTAATATTTCATAATTCATAAATTTGTATTTCTTTACAAATTTCTACACCGCCAACACATGCATGCACTCACACACACAATTAACTTATTTTTAATCTTAATGCTTTAGAATTTATAAATTTGTTATTTTTTTACAAATTTATATTCTTGGAAACTAGATTAATAACATTTTCAATCGATTAATTTGCAAATCCTTTTATGCCAGAGGTCCCAGACAGTTACCCAATCGGAACTCCACCGCTTCGCCAAATAAAAATCGTCTTATTCCTTCTGAAACTCATGACACTACTTGAAGTAGCTTTTATCCACTAAACTCATCTGGTCCACTTCCTCCAGGCATGCGTAGGCGTGAGAGATATTAAAATATTCCATTTCAGTCAATAACGGGACGCACTCGACGCTCGCGGTTATAATTTAAGAGAGCGCAGACACAAGTTTGTCTTTTCTTTCATGCCCGCGATGACTGATTGGGTTAATGGCATTCTTCTCACTCAATTCCCGATCGTGAGGCTGAACAGCCTGGCTGTCAGCAGAAAATAAACAATCATTAGAGTACATTTCGCAGACCCATTCTTACCACTCGACAATTGAAATCTGAAACACGACTCCTCCGGTCCACAAAGAAGTAAATAAATGAAAAAGAAAAATGGCAGACTGATTTCGGTGGTTATTTTTATCATAACTCTTTAATCATGTTATTATTCATTTTACAGGAGAGGATGGCTGACTAAAAGCTGTTTATTTTTGGATTATGTGGTGAAGTTGAGAGCTGGGGTTGGCGTGGTTACATCAGGAAACATTTTTTTTAAATAGTGGCTGGAGATATTTTAATAAAAATGAATAATGTAGAGGGACGAGATTCATTATAACTTCATTATGAGGTAGGGGAGAATAATAGACAAATTTCACGAATAGTTATTCAATTATTTTCTAAGTTCCACATTTGAGAAGACAAAATAAACACGAAAATACACGACACTCATTTAGAACACAATCTAATAATGACCCCGAAGAAGAATCATGGGAAATATACCTTGATATTAATAAGGTAACGCCATCTGTTGTATCAAAAGAGAAAAAGTAGAGTTATGTAATTGCTACAATAATATTATAAATAAAAATAAAAATTCATAAATAATAGATTATACTAACATTAAAAATAAAGATTCAAATTTTGTTGATAATAATTATGACTTATAAGGCAGATTTCATTATTATAATTTTTATTAGTTAAAAATTATACTATCATGTTAGTATTTTATCTTAAGCTGTGTCATTTTTATTGAAAGGAAAATCGTATTGAATATTTTAAATCAATTTTAGTTTTTTATCTCTAAATTGCTATTATCAATATGTAATTTAATTTAATTTCGCTTCTTTAAAAATATTAATAATTTAAACAAATAAGTAATTTTCCATGAATTTTAAAAATTGTTTTGTGTAATTTGTATACTTCCCGAAGATTAAAAGTCTTAAAATCATTTGATGTAACTTAATTGTCATTTTAATTAATAGGAAAGTTGCAGACGATAAGAGAATTTTCTATAATAAAATATTTTATGCAAAAATATCTCTACATTCAAATTATATTAAATATATGTTATTAACTGTGATATTTCTATTGAGTGATTATATGAAATATATGTTTTATTTCTCATTATCTAATATTTACACTATACAATAGTTAACAGATAATTTGATATAGTATAATAATTGTAAATTCTGTAATGCTATTGGTACATCAATTGTTTTGGAAATATTAAAGAATAAGGAATGTTTTAACGAACCTTTAATGTAGATTATTTATTTTTTATTAAAAAAGAATTTAAAATATTCTCAGCAATGGCAGGAATATCAACTAGTATATAATAAAAAATGCCAGAAAATAATACTTTATTGCTAATTCTTTAAGAAAATTCAAGATTTAATAACAGAGAATTTCATTATAATAATTCCAGAATAGAAACTACTGCACATAGCTCATATATTGGATCTATTTTCACAGATGAACACAAAATTCTTTGACACGAAGTAATTGCAAATTATATTAACAGTTCTCTAAAAATATCTTCGGGTACTTCATGATTAAAAATGCATTTCTTCCATTAAACATAAACTCTTTTATTCCACAAATATTAAATCATTCTAAATCAATTAACAGAATTTCTTCCTTTTTCTCCACCCTCTTCATATTAACTCATTCAATTCCCGTTTGATTTTGATTTACTCTATTTTGTCTAATTAATAAATTATTATTATATATTAATAAATTATTTATATGGAGAAGCTGAGAATTCTTTAATTTCCTTAATTAGTGTAGGCAGATTTCTGTTGTAAGAATTTGATAATACAAATCAACGTCTGTAACTACAAATCCCACATTCTTAATCTGGATGTATAAAAACAGTCTCGATCTATTAATCTTAAAATCATGCTTATTTTTTCTTTTAATATTTTTAAAAGAAAAATCACCATCTGAATAGTTTCCATATATTCTTAAAAGAGTACCACCTAGATCATTAGATAAAATGAATGTGCAAAGAGGAAAAATGATATTTTTTTTTATGGCGTTGTGAAAACTGTGAGTCCTTTTGGAGTTTTTTTCCCCTCTGTTTTTCTCGTTATCCTCTTTCCCTTAAATAATTTTATTTTATTTCTTTAAAAAATGCATCGTATTAAATAAATGCTTCCAGGAAAATGCACTTTTTATTAATTTTGTGCTTATTTGAACTGTTGTGAATCAGTTATTGAGATAAAGATTAAATTAGACGACAGTTCAGTTACTGAGATAAAGATCAAATTAGACGAAAGATCAGTTACTGAGATAAAGATCAAATTAGACGAAATTTCAGTTACTGAGGTAAAAGAATAAATCGGATTGAAAGGAATCAGACGAAGAATAGCACTTTTTATAGTTTTGATGTTAGGAATTTACACTATGAAAAACCTCTTTCGTGTAGCATTCAGTTCTATGCTGACATGTTTACCATTGGGCATTTATTTTATTTGCTTCGAACAATTTTTTCAACAATAGAAACTTTCTTCGAAAATTCTAAGGACAGAAATTCAGCGATCACTTTACTTAAACGTGTGGAAAAATCTCCCAAATATTCATCTAAGAGGAAAAATTTTTTATTCGTCTAATTCGAAAAAATTCATCTGTATCAGAAAATGAATTCCTAAATTTTAGATCTTTCAATGTCAAGTGAAAACTATTGGAACTATTTCTAAATATATGCGAACGCAATAATTCTAAAATATAACGAGCTAGATGAGTGGAATTTTGCATATTGCATTTACATCTGAATCGTAATTTCGCTTAATTTGCAACTTTTTATATCTATTTTAGACGTTTTACATCGCGGTGTCGAATATTTTTTCAAATGTCGCGCCTTAATTTAGGTGATTCGTTTTATAAAACTCCTCATGCTAATTTTTTCGTTTTATAAAAAGTATAGCATTTTATTATTTTATTAGTTATTAGCCATGCCCAATAATTTTGTGCCATAGCTTGCAACTTCAAAGTTTTGCTTTTCTTTATTTGTAGTGATTTCTACATTTTGGGGCATTTGGACTTCACACATATTCCATATTTTCATTTTATTGAAAATTCATACAAATGTTTTAATATCTCAAAGGCGCAGTAGATGGATTTTCTGCTATAAAACACAAACTCTGACTCTTTTAAATGGCAGATTTATATCAAATTTTATACCATTCAGAGTATGTTTTCTTTTGTGCAAAATGTATTATCGAATTTTCTTCGTTATTCTATAAGCTACAAGACAATTCACAAGATATTGTTTACACGTTTATTGCAATTTCACATTCAGTGAGAATATTGTATGTATTTTTGCTTTAATTTATATTCTAAATTCGAATCCATTTATTGAAAATATTGAACATTTATTTGCATGCGCTTTAACATGACTATAATTAAAAACAGATTTTAGAAAATAGAGCAAACAAACTGCGATCAAATGTCACTTAACATACATAAATATATATTTATTTTAAGATTCTTTAAAATGTTATTTTTTCTCAAACAATAAATAGTTTCTAAAATTGCGAAATCATTAATTCCTAAAATTACAAATTTTATAAAACATATACACAATCATTTTCAATTACAATTTATAAATAAAATCCTTTCATGGAAGTATAAGGAAAAATTATGAAAATAACACAAATTATTTTTCTGTTAGGTAGGATATTAGTTTACATAAAACATCACTACGTATTACGATTAAGTTTAATATCCAGGCCACATTTATAAAATTCAAACTACTATTTATTTCCCTAAGGAAGCAATTCTTTGCTTCACTTCGTTTCCATTTTTTATTCATATATTCTGATTACTTTAAATTACGTAAATTAAAAATCAAATGAAGACTAATAGAAAATGTGCCATAAAAACAGTATCAAATAAATATGAACTCATTTCTTAATTTCCTGAAATGTAAAGATATTTTAGATCTTTTATTTTTATTTTTAGTAAGTATTTTATTTATTAACAGCATATTAATGTTTATAAAATATCGTTTGCATATCAATGAATCATAAAAAAAAATTAGAAGAAACTTGTTTGAAGAAAAAAAGGAGAATTTTTATTTCAAATGTCTGATAACTAAGGAAGAAAACTGAAAAGAAAAGTAATTGGGAGCAATTTTCCTTTCAGTTACGTTTTGCGGTTTGAAATGACTTTAAAATGCATTTGATGTTTCGTTAAAAAATAATTTTTTTGCACTTCTTCGAAAATTTATTACGCTCGCCTGTGAATTTAGAATAAAAAAAAATACAATGCTGTCCAAAATATTTATGAAATCTTAAAAGAATATTAATATAATAATTAATAAAAAGTACTTCAAATATTTTAAAATTAAAAATTAGAGTAAAGTAAAAAATACTTAAATTGTATCAATAAAAATTGATACAATTTGTGTGGGGCGTAGCGTAAAGTGTTTTGAATATTTCATTACGCATATTTACGTAAACAAATGAATGTACAAACACACATGATTTAATATAAAAAGAGACTCGGTATTGCTCTGAATGAATAAAAAATAATATTACGAAGCTATAATATTGCTTCTCTGCTCAGTTAATCTCGTAGTAAGAAAAATAAATTTACAGATGTTTATTATGGAAATTGAATGGATACGAAATCAATGACTGCCGGCCATTGTGACCACTTGGCGACTAAGTAAATTTCACCAAATTGTAAAACTTAGTGTTTTTTAAAAAAAATTTTTAGAATGAAACGCACTATTCTACTTTACATGGATTCCTAAGAAAAGAAAATAATGGTTTTATTCAACGAGTATTTCGCATTGCGTGTACAATTTAGGAACGAATTATGTATATATTTCTACATATCAAAATTTTTTTAATCGATCCCCCCCTCCGAAACATCTTGAAGTCTGATATATACACATAAAGTATATTAGGAAAATGTCATGAGTTTTATTTTATCTATCATGATAGCAAAATAGAGTTCACTATTACTGCGTACTGCAATATGTTGCAATAGATGTTTTTCAGTCAGTCCGTGACCTTAGTGGAATGGCGGTAATACCTCGTCTTCGGATTAGAGAATGACAGTCCCTAGTGCCGATTGCATTAAAGATCTGCTGAGCAGGCTGATACAGTAAGCTCTAAAAATGTTAGGGACGATTTACACTCGGCCAGTTATAAGACGGCCAGTAGGCAACGCATGCGTAGAAAGGTTGAAAAATACTGTTCATTCCGTGGCAAATACTTGTCCCAACGGGACAACAACATGCCGCTGTATTGTATTTTTTTCTTACTACGCATTCATTTGTAGAATCTGGCGTGAAACAATCGATCACTTATCATAGATTAATTCCGAGGTTGTGTGTGTGTTTTTTAAAATTTTATTTGCCATTTTTTTTTCTATGGCTTTCCAAATTTAGATATGTTTACCTTTCGTTTCATTTTACTATACTTTTTCGCGTAAATATCCATCATTTTAATATGATAGACAGTAAAAAATTTAGGGACGCCAAAACGGCAATTTATAGCCAAGCATGGAATGTCTGAATCTATCTTATAAAATTGTGGCAAACATAAATCAGTTCCTTTCTGCACATGTGCCATTTTATAATTTTTATAATGTGCCATTATATAAACTCGGCATTACAGTTCAATTTTCAGTTCCCCATTTTAAAATTGTAGTCATTCCAACTATCTTTCATGCAGGTCCATATTAGAAGCTTAATCGAACTTGTATAATGATTTGAATTCTGGTTCTAAAATGTCAGATTTTCACAAGTCCTCTAATTCTTCAGGAAATCATTCCTTAGCATTTTAATACATGAGCTAAAAACTTAATTATTTGGAATATTCTTAGCGAAACTCTAAATTTTGATTTCAAAATGATTATGCCGCCATTCATTTTATACAACATAAGAAACATTTAACATTGCTTTCTCAAGTTTATTTAAATTCTGAGCTATGATGTCAGGATAGCCTTTTAATGTCAAATATTCTAACATGTTATAAGAGCATGCAAATAAAGAAATTCGAATTCGTAAAAAGCAAAACAACACACTGGGAATGAAAACGAACTTTTGAAGCTGTCTTTTAATGTTAAATAACTCACTGAGCTGAAACTCCTGGAGATAATTTAAAATAACACAACTTTAAATAAATACACGAAGGGCAATTCTATCATGCATATTTAAACAGACTAACATTCAAGATAGACAACAAGGTGAGATAGTTTGGGGGAAAAAATAACAATAAAAAAGATAAAAGGGAAATTGTTTTTCGTAGCACATGTCCCATCTTGTTATTTCCGGTAAATAAATAAACAGAAGCCTTTTCGCAAAACCCTTTTAAAATAATACTTAGGACGAAAAAGAAAAACAAACGAAAAAAAAATATATCGTAAATTCTTTCTCTTTATATATTTTTTTGTTAAAAAGACACTATTACACCGAGCCCTTCTGCATAAAATAGTTCTTTCTGCTTTTCGCGTTCTAGGTAGGGGGAAACGAAGGCAGAAAATGATGTTTACTTTGAAAAGAGAGAACGCAAAATTTTGAGAGAACTGTTCTAGAATGGGAAGAGTACGAAAAAAAAATGGCGGATATATTTCTTCAGTGATATGATGATAAAAAGTTGAAATAGGATTTCTCTCTCATTCTTTTTCGCTTAAGTTGTATCTACTTTTTTTTTCGTTTGCTCTCTTTCACATTTTTTTTTCTTTTCAGAATTTTTTTTTCTTTCCCAAGATAAATCCGGTAATATATTTGCTCTGCTTAGAATCAAATCCATTTAAAATCCGTTACGTTATGTGTGGATGTCTGATTGAATATGAATTGAAAGGTAAAAAAAAATCCAAAATTATTTTATAAGAAGTTTTGAGAATTTGCTAGATTGTAATCATGTTTTACGGAAATAAAATAATTCCATTTCTCTTTTAACAACATCTCTAAAATATTTGAGCAAAACTATGCGTGTGATTTTGTACATCTGTTAAATATATTGATTCAAAATTCTTCTTCCCTAATATACTGTTTCAGTTCTTTGTATTTCCTGTCCTTTTAATCAATATTTCTATTTAAATTCAGCTTTGTTGGAAAAAACAGAGATTTTGGTTTCGAATCAATTTAACTAATCGATGCCAAAATTAAAGTGTAAATTTCAGTAATTTTTAAAAGTATGTTAATAATACAAAGATCAAAATAACTTTAAAAATAAATTAAATTCCGGAAACAACTTTTTTTGTTTGAAATTCAGAAAATATTCTTACAACATTTTTTTTTTTCATATACATTAAAATTTTTTAACTAAATAAAAATATCAAAAATAGTGATTATAGTGATTATTTCCAATTTCCTTGAATTATCTCGAAAATAAATAAAAAAGCAACTAAGACTAAAAATTTCAATATGGCGACATTTCACCTTCAAATCCTGACTGATAAATAATGGATACCAGTCGTAATATGTCTAGAAATTTGGGATAACACGTAGACTTACTTGTTAAAAAAAAAGAAACAATAAAATGTGTTCGGTTTAACCAAGGGAGTGAAATGCTAATTATCTATTATTATATTTCCGTAAATTAAAATTTAAAAATCAGATTTATTTTTTATATAATAATATTTTTATTATTTATATAATACTTTTTTTTCCTGGTGTCATTTATTTTTATTTGAAAATCCATGAAATCCAAAATTTTATATCACTTCCAAAAAATTGCCTGTCATGAAAAGTTTAATTGAAAATGAATTAGTGTGCATGTTGATATGCTTACTTAAATTATCAAAAAAATTAAACAAAATAAGTACTTATTTAATTATTTATTCTAATACTTTTTTTCATTGATTATTTCTGTCTAAAAGTTTTTTCTTGCTCTAATGATTCATATAATTACTGATTTGTAATATCGTTCCCCTACATATAAGTCTTGCGGTTAAAAAGAGAGATTTACAGACATTCTTAATAGATGCTGAATGGATGATTCAGCTATCCCAGTTCTTGAAAATGCAAGAATGCCCTATATCTACTAGGAACCGATATAGGCAGATTTTTCTGGAAAATCCCATGTGTCGTCATTCTTTGTTGGAGCATCTATATAAACTCGAAAAACTAAAGAACATTCATTCATCCTCTCTTTAGTCTGTTGATAGTTGTGCGGGTTAGTGCGGTTCGTTGTTGATTGTGCTGTTGCTGTTTTTTAATTAGTGATTTGCTATCTACTTTTGGCAAGTGTTACTCTTTATGTATGCCTCTACTATGTTTGTGTAGTCAGTGCTTCGTGTTTCCGGGTGGAATATAATGTTGTTTTACATTATCCAGTCTGTAGAATTACACTCACCATACACCTACTTGACGATTTCCGTATCAATATTTTAATTGAGATATCTTCTAGAATTAAAATTAAGCGATTATAATTATGATAAACTGAAGTAATTTTATAAAAAAAACTGAAAAACATTGAAAAAAGTAGCAAATAAGTTTTTCGGAAATTTTCTAAATATATCTTGTATGATGCTAATAAATAATATCTTGTAACTAAATTTATATTTATTTCCACATTACTTTTTTTTGTTTAAAAAATAGTATATATATATATATATATCAAGATATAAAAATCTAACTTTTTATACTGTTACCCGGTCCTATCAGTCATATTTACCAATATTCAAAACATATAAAAAAATTCCATTATTTTACGATTAAAATTAGCCTAGTTATTGCATTTAACCTAAATGGAGGCTATATATAAATTTATTCTAAGGAGCTATTTGAAAACTTAACATACCAAAACATAATTTCAATTTGCAAATGATCCCATAAAATAAACAAAAGTAGTTTTATGAAAAAACTTTGATAAGCATTAAAAAAATAGAAAATAAGTTTTTCGAAAATCTTTTAAATGTATCTTGTATGATGGTTATAAATAATATATTATAATTCAATATTATATTTATGTCCATATTACTTTTTCTTGTTTAAAAAGGAGTTTATTGACACTTTTGCTAAATTACGCAAAACTGATAAAAAATATCTCGAAGCGAGGAGAAAAATATGTCTAAAATAGTGATTTTTCAACTTTTATTAATCGATCAGTTTTAGTTACAGAAGAATGGATTTTTTTTGTTTAAAATGTTGCAATGCCAAAAATATTTTAATATATCGGTAAATATGATTGATTGGACTGGAAGACAGTATAAAAAGTTAGATTTCATATCTTTTTGAGAAATGCGCTCTTTGACTGAAGCAACATAAAATATAATTCTTTTTGTCATTTAAAACATTTTTCCAACTTGAACTGTAAGTCTATTTCTAACTGTTTAGAAATCAATTGGTCCACGATAAGAGTTGACATTTTCTATATTATAACGGCAAAAAACGGTTCTTTTCCCTTCAGATTTTGTTGCATGATCCCGTTTTTTGAGTACAAAAAACACATTTTTGGAATTGAAACTCTGTCTGTGAGCATAGTAACTCTAAAAGCAATAAGACAGGCAAAAGTAGTTTGCTTTTGGCTTTTATGTTTAAATCGTTGATTTCAATTACATTTAAGATGAAATATGGTTTTTGGAAATCTATCTGTCTGCCAGCAATATGTACAAATGAACATGACAAATCAGATACCTAACAAGCTAAGAGGTTGAAAGTTGGATGTTCTTATCTTTTCTAGACGTATTAAAATCAACATTAAGAATTTTTCAAAATTAATAAAAAATAAATGTTAATAATAATAAAATAATTGTTTCCTCTAAAAAGATCTGCAATTAAATTGTCACAAATAACATTAAAAGTATTATAAATGTTCATGAGAGAAAGACGAATTTTCAATAAAAATAATTTTTTTTCATGCATGCCCTTGATGAATATGGTCCTTGGAAGTTAATATTGTTATGGTATTGATTTATAGTTCTGCATTTGAAAATTCATCTGCCTAATAAAATTTAGCAATCACACCGGAATCGAAGAAAAATTTATTTTCAAACGATTATGTAAAATACATCACACTTATGAACTTTGACCTAGAATAATGAAATCTAGAGGACATAAAAATGTATTCAACGGATATTCGATGGCAAATTTCTACCTTTTTGCATCGTTCATAGAAAAAAAATCCCCCCCCCCCAGTTTTGTTTGAAAAAATTAAATGAATGATTAAAATAGACAAATAAAACAAGACAAAAAAAAGCTTCAAAGAACGAAAACACTAAGAAATAATCAGATCAATAAATAATTTCAAAAGCAGATAAATTACAGGAAATTTATTATATATAAAAATGATAAAGAATATTTAGTTTAACGATATTATTAAATTAACAATATATTTTAAGCCAAACGATAACAAAAATTGCTATTGAAGAGAATACATTTTGAGCAAAATCCTTTACATCAATAATCGATTTATAGTGCTTGTAGAGTGATTTTTCTTTTTCGCTAGAATCAGCGTTGGTACTATTGAGGAGAATGGTTTGTGGATAAAATCGAATTTATAAATAATGTCTTAGGAAAAAAAAAAACTATTGTTGAATTAAAAAAAAAGGCTTCACTTTAGGGATCTTGGCTCTCATCTGTATACCTAAATTTTAATCCGCACCTGTGTTTAACAATGTATTCCATTGCTAAAATTTGGTAAAATATATTTTTTAAAAAATTGCCAAAATTCTGGAAAACTTTACATGTTTATTAAAAAGATCATTTAAAAAAATTTTTGAAAGCGTGTAAAATTCGTTTTTATGCCATATAATTTTACGAAAAAACACTAACATTCTATTTAATTTTTAATTAATTAAAATTTTTAAAAATCGAACCAAAGTGCATATTTTTTTCCTCAAGAGAATGTTTTAGCCAAATTTGGTAGATGTAAATAGGTCAAACTAGCTAACTTGTAGAGCACGAGCACCAACACACACATATTTTTATTATTAGTAGAGATTTAGTTAATTTCACTTGAATAACTTATTTGTTTTTATACTTTATAAATTCCATACATTTATATACCTCTCATATCTATACGTTCATACATTTTATATCTTATTTTTATATGTCATAAATAAACAATGTGTTTATTAAAATTAATGCATAAAAAACAGACTAATTTAAACATAAAAATTTTGTTCTTAAAATTTATACAATCTCTGCTTTAAGCATTTCAAGATTATTTTAGTAGAGCATTTTTCTGTTCAAAAAGTTGTTAACGTATATTTTAGATGAAATAAAATAGTGTTTACAAAGTATGATTTACTGCAATCTTATACAAATAATTAGTTTATTGACTCAATGTAATATTTGTTGTTACATTATCAGTAGAATAATTTATTCTAATTACGTAATATGAAAAATTTTCATTATTAATAATGGAGTAAACGTTGATAAAAATGTGACATGAACTAATTACATAATGATACTAAACGATGTTATATAATTAAAAAGTAAAATTATATACTTAGAAACGAAACTTTCTTATAGCTATGACATATTTCTGTTTAATGAGGGTATTGTTTCATAAATAGATTTATTACATAAAATGACATGTTTTACCCGAATTCATCAAGAAAATAAACAACCCGTTTCAATTTTTCTCGAAAGTGTTGTTCTTCTCAGACAGCTGGATAAGAAAAGATTGATTCCTCTCTCGTGTTTATTTTACTCTTGAGATTTAGAAACATACGTATTCTTTTTGAGAAAATAATAAATAAAGATAGGATAAAATGGAATGAATGAAGAAGTTTATCACACAATTGAATCTTTAGAATGAGGTAATACGACAGGATAAAAAGAATATTTTCATTTCTGCAAACGATGTTTTCTTTTATTTATTTGCCTTGTGGTTTTCAGTTCATATTTAAAAAGAATATAAAGCAGATGCAAATAGAATTTTCTTTCTTTACCACAGAAATTTAATTTTCAAACTTGGAATGTTTGCTTGGATTAGGAAAAACTTTCTCGCATTTTATGTCAATGTTATCTTAAAATCTTCATGCCCTGGTAGTAAATCATACCCTGTTTGGTAAATAAAGCTAAATGGCAATAAACCTATTCGCGTGCATTTTTATTTGAAACTCCACGATTCATTCTTGTTATTTAAGGAAAGTTCCAGAAAATTTTGATAAAGGAATGTTCTAAATATATTGTGATTTCAGTAAATTATCGTTTTCTCAAGTTTTAGTAAAATATGTTTTACATCCTACAGTATATAAATATGTAAATCAATTTTCTTAGTATCATTTTGCTCATTTACATAAAATTTTATACTTTATTTTATGGTGAAACGAAACTTTGTAATTTCACTGCTTTTAAAATAATTATTGCATTGCAATTCTGACTTTTACATTAATTAATCACATTCAAAACTGCAAAAGACATGAAAAGCAATAACATGCAACGACATTCTCTATTTCTACTAATTATAAATAAGAATGTTTGTATCTTTCTGGAGATGCTCTACAGACCAGACCATCTGACATGGAGTTATCAGTTTGGTACAATTACGCTTCGGAAAGTGACATTTTGTGTTGGAAGGGATTTTTTAAAAATTTTAATTAATGCAAAATTAAACTAAATTTTAATGTGTTTTATTTTTATTTATAATTGTCGAAATATTATTATACAAAAATTCCTTTTACACTATTTCAAAGTACGAAAAAAAAAAGATTTTTTTTTTTACACGATACTAATTTAGTAGCCATACAATTCTTTTTTTAATTTTAGCAGGCTAAAAGAGTTTTTTTATGTACATTTTATAATAATACAGGGTGTCCCACAAGGTATGCAACTTCAAATATTTACAGATTCAGATAGAACAAGTCATGACGAGCATGTGGGATCCCTGAATATAGCGTCATAATCTAGTTAAAGCGTGAAGCTTGTATCATAAAAACTTCAAGAAATGAGGACCCCCCCCCCCCCAAGAAATCAATGTTTATTGAGAACTTTCAATACATCAGATTTTCGAAATGTTGACCGTTCGAACAAATGACATGGTGAAGTCTGGAGTAGAAGTTTACACCTAGAGCCTGACTAAGGCAGGGGCATACGGGGTAGTTGTCCCGGGCCCCCACATCAGAGGAGGGGGGTGGGTGGCAAATCGTATAAAAAGTTTATTTTACGTTTCCTTCTTTAATGAACTTTTTTAAAACAAAACAGTACAGTGTAAAATCAGTCAAATCACATCTGCTTTCTGTATAACATCTGTTACAATTTCCTTGATCTCGGTTTCAATTGCTACTCTCAAGTCGTCCAATGTTAAAGGCTGTGGGAGATACACTGTATCTTTCCGACTCTCTATAAAAGAAAGTCGCACGGGTTAAAATCTGGAGAGTAAGGGGGCTACTCTACCATTGCTTGTTATCATAACGGAATCCAACTAGATCAGTCTATCGTGAAAATGTTCCGCTAAGAGATTAAAGTTTCGCTCAGTTCTAGCACCATCATACATGAACCAATAATCGCTATCTTGTTTATGCCATGCAAGAATGGGATGACACCGTCATTCAACACGTCAAAATAAGCTTCACCGGTTACATTTCGGATAAAAAAAAACTGGCCCAATGACGCAGATCAAACTGTGAGCCTAAATGGTTCAGTGGCTCAGAACCTACAGATCTGTTTGTTAACATATCCTTGGAGATGAAAAATACACCTCGCCACTGAACCAGATCCGATTAAAATCAATTTCACCACATTCAACCTTATTAATCATAGTGCCTGCTAAATTAAACCTATTTAAACCATCCAAATCGGTCAATAGTGATTGATTTGAATTTTGTGAGGAAACAGATCCGCATAAGAATTTGCATATTCACTTAAGGACACGCTTTTCTTTTCACTGGTTGCCACAAATTTCCATAGTACCTAGGGAAGCTTTCACGATGTACAATCGTCGTATGCCTCGTAATTTGGAATATAAATTGTCGGATTCGTAGCTGACGTTCTTCATGTAATCAGACTATGACGCTATATTCGGGGATTCCAGATGATATACATCAAAATACTCGTCTTGGAGTGTTCTATCCGAATTTGTAAATATTAGAAGCTGCATACCTTGTGGGACACCTTGTATTTCTTCAATGCTATAATGCAATTCAAAGCATTTTCCTAGTCAATATATGATCCCCCCCCATCGTTTTTTGTGTATTTGTATACATTTCCTTTTAAGTAAACTTCTAATAAAATTTTTAAATTTCTTTTTAAGTATTGCGTAATATTAATAAAGATTTATTTCAAAAGTCGGCAATGATGATTTTTTTAATAGTTTGTACATTTTTAATCACTTCTGATCTTTCTTGAAGTATACTAATTTGATGTAAAAATAATTTATCTCTTTAAATTTGAAATTTTTTCCTTTCTTATTTTAAAGTAATAAATTTTTTGCAGCAACAGTGAACAGAAATTCTTTTCATATATTACAAAATTATGAACATTTGTTATATTACACACATAAACTTCAATGCTGAATTATTTCATAAATGGACCATATGGATTTGATACAGTAAGAAAGATCTATAACTTGTTTTCTCTCGTGATTTTTTTGAAAATTATTTAATTTTATACTCTCATTAAACCTATGTTTAATTGAATTTAAATCATATCTCGGTTCAGTTTAAAGCTCAAATTTTAGGTAAGATGGTGAAAACTGGGAAGATCAGTAGTATAATACACAGAATAAGTACCATAAGTTTTTTTTTTTTTTGAAATTTTAAAATATTTTGTTGAGGTGATTATTAAAAATCAAGCTTTGAATAGACAATCATATTGAAGTTTTTATCTGGGTCAGATTTTTAAATAGGCAACTGCTTGAGGGAATTCTACACTTTAAAAGCAACCAAGCTCACAAAATTTTTTTGCAGTATTTTAAAAAAATATTTAATTTTGTGCTCTTATTTAATTATATAGAGATTTTATTTGAATCAGGTTTTCTTCAAATTAATTTTGAAACATTATACTAGTAACATTCCTAATTAATTACTATTTGCGAGTTTCATGTTGCATTATTTCATAATTCTAAAAAAATGATACTTTAAAATTTAAAAAAATATCCGCTCTATTATTAAATATTATTTAGATTTTGACAAGAAAATTTTTATTATTTTTTACTACTTTTTTAAAATTATTTTAAATTTCACTTTTCCATTTTTTTTTATACTCGATATACTGAGATGAACATTTTAAAAAGTAATCTGCAATTAAAATTTTTGCTATTTCAGTTAGTTAAAATTTATTACTTAAAATTTCATGTATAATAATTCAATTAAAATTGAAAAAAAATTAGTTAAAAAAAATTGTAGTGCAAAGGAGGCTAGAGATTTAATCTGCCTAAGGGCCACTAGAAGGTTTAAACCGACTCTGCATGCAATTATCTCCAGTTAACCAGATGATCAACGAAGGCAACTAGTTGCGAATAAGATAAATAAAATTTGTGGAACGATTATTACATATAATTCAATCTTCTCATTTATCAGTTACAATGATTGATAGATTAACTCTTCTTACCTATTTGATATTTTAAATTTCTATTTCGAGGCAATTGAAAATCGCTGTAATCAATAACAACCATCTGTCACTTGGACAAAAGTTAAGTAATGCTTTTAAATGTTGCTAACTTATCAAGAAAAAAATACCTCCAAATAAAAATAAACATTAAATTTTTTATTTTACACTATAGTGATTATTCAAATGCTTTCGGAAACAGAATATTTAGTGTCAGATAATATCTTAAATTCCTTACAAACAAATGTAATCTTGCCTCTAATCATGAATAGAAATTGAAAATTTCACAGATCTTCAAATAACAAATCAAGTTTCGAGATTCTAAGAATAATTTTTCTTAAAAACATGGAAGTAGGACTCATTTACGGAGCAAATATTCTTGAAAAAATTGTTTTAAAATGTCTATCAAAATAATTCAGAATGTTTAAAAAAATGAGTAAGCTGATGATATAAATAACAACACAGCTGCGAAAATACTTATAGAGGAATCACTATTTTATTCGTATGTACAAAAAAACCCTCCGATTTCATTTTTATCTGATTATTTTTGATAAAGCTAAAATTGATTTCTTACTAGATCACTGGCAAGTCTATTAAAAACATATTGTGTCATTAATCTAATTGCCAAACAAGCAAATTTATAAAGAATACAAATTCTTTGAATTACAAAAGAGCAAAAGAACAATGTATGTATATTTACATTGAATTATTAAAATCACTGTTAATCAGATTAATATATAATCAAATATTTATTTATAATATTTTGGAATATTAATTATTTATTTAACTAGCTGCAATGTATTCTAATTGACAGGTCATATAAAATAATAATTTTTATTATTGTAAATATTCAAACTTTATTATTTCCTTATTATCTATCATAAAAATAAATGCTGCTATTTGTAAACTAGGGACATTAACGTATAATAATGTCAATTTTTCAAAAAAAAAATTTTCAGTGCTATACATACTAAAAATTGCTGATAAACTACTATTTTGCATTAATATGTCTAAAAGTAATATTATTCAAATATGCTACAGCTTATTTGAGAATGCTCCAATAGCTATTTTAGGAAGCAGACCTAATCACATAAAAAATAGTTGGCTGTTATATGAAAGAAGGGACATTTGATGATCTTTTAACACTTTTGTTTAACTTGATTTGTTTCATGTTTGTAGAAATCAAAAATTTTAATCAATTTTTCAGATATTTCTTCACTGGGCAGTTTTAGAATTTTCACTTCACTTGTGTTTTCTTGATGCCTATGCACTATTTTAATTTTTTAGAATTTGAATATGATTACATTTTACTTCACATTTCTATGCTGGATTTTGAAAAACAGTAAAGCAGAAAAACTAAACTAAAAAGATCTTTATTTACAACATTCTTCTCGTATATCACCCAACATATAAATTTATATATTTTAAACATCACATTAATTAATATAAGTATTATTAAGAATGATATTTTCCTAAATCCACAAAAATACTTAAAATACAAGAAACATTTCCGAAATATTTCTAAACAAAGTACTTAATATCTAAAAAAAAAAAAAAAAATTCAACCAATATGCATTCCATACAAATCCAATTTTGGAAGTTACACTCAGGCATTAAATACACTTGAATAATTTAGTTGTATTGTATGTAAATCTTTCAAACTGATATCGAGACAGCAAAATAAAATAGGAACATTTTTTTAAATGATTCAGACTAGGTGATATTTTTATTAATAAATTATTTATAACTGCTCTTCATTTCAAAGAATATAAATTCAATTATGCAGATTTATATAATATACAAAAATAAAGCTTTAAAAATAAGATAGATGTAAAATAAATTATTAGAACTACCATTTTGGAAGCAAACATCTTAAAAAGATGCTAAATTAACTATGAATTTTGTTCAAATCAAGAGAAAAAAAGTCAAACATAATACTTAAGATTTTAAACCACTGAAAATATATTAAAATCATAAGATTTTACACAAAAAGTATATGAATTTTGAAACTTTTGTTTTACTCAAATTTTGTTGATAAACGCGAAATATTTTTTTACCGCGGGTTTTAAACCGGGAATTTTATTGTACAACAGTCATATTAAAATCCACACTAACAAAAAAGTATGAAATTCAAAAGTTTTCCAAGGAAATATGATAAATCATAAATTATTACAGTGTGGAAATCAATGAGATAAATATGTTGAAAACACTCAGCTGGGAAAATTTACTGGAAATTCTAAAATGAATTCAGAACATGCAAGTATATCAAATGCATTTTCATGGGATTAAATATAAATAAGAAAAATGCTTCAATAAAGATAGTATTAGATATTTCTCATCATTAACATTCTAAGGATAAGGATATTTTTTAAAATATGGAAAAAAATTAACTCTACAGTTAATTCTAATATTTAGAAACATATATACATTAAACTTTCATATTTTGAACTATACTCACATTCATATAAAAAAGAATTTATAGTTCTATTTTTAACTCCTTTTTCCAACAGCGAGTATTTAAAAAATTTGATAGAATTATTTTTCTTCATAGGGCTTTCACAAAGTGTAGATATTAATTCAACCAAAGAGAAAATTATTGCAACACAGCAGCACAGAAAGACAACTGCACAAAATAAAATTCAAAGAAAAATCTGAGAACCATAAGAATATTGCAAACATTATATTGTTGTGAGATATATTGAAGCAATAACTGAAAAAAAACTGTTAATAAAAATTTAATTTAAGCACCCCGACTTTTACGAACCAATCATGATTTCTGAACAGATAATAATAGCAAAATACTGCAAGATAGTAAATGATATTGCAATGCAATATAAAAAATACCACTCATAGTGTAACAAATTTAGATATGATGTCCATTTGCTTCCTTACTATAGATACACACAATGAATTTGATTCTATATAATAAATATAAAGGTTCTAGACACTTAAGAATATAAAATTAAGATTAGTATAAAAAGATAAGAACAAATTTTTAGTTCAGCACAAATAAACTTTGATAAGTACCTTTGTACATTTTTCAATGAAAAATTAAATTCTGAATTAAATATAACACACCAGTTACCTGCAAAATCAAATATGTATTTAGTTTATTTATATTTTGTATATCAATCTATACAGTTCCAGAACAGTATTCAGATATACCTACAGCAGTGATTGCTTTTATCTGTAAGGGATAATGCCCTTGATAAGATTTTCCCATTTTGATGAGAATTGTATACCTCATTTAGAACAAAACTATTTTAACAAATTCTAACGAAAAATCAGAGATTATATGTACTATATTTCCATATTACTAAAATGAATAATACATGCCATATACAATGTGAAATTATTATTATTATTTTTGTTATTATTTTACAGGAGGGATGTAAGTATAAAAAATTTTACACCACAAAGATATAAAATTGCTTCTGGAAAATTCAAAATAGAGTGAATGTCAGAAACATCGTTTGAATGACAAATATGACAAGATTAAAATTTTTCTTTTGAGATCAAAATGAGAATTGAAAAGAGTTCGGCACCGAGCTTTCTGAAAATGAATACACATATTGTAGTGGAATAATGGTTTTTTCCATTTTTTTCCATATAGGGTTTCTAAAGAAGGTTCAAAAGTGTATTAATTTTGCATCAGATGGATTCTGTTCCACTGGACAGTAAGGGCATTTTAACCTGAAATAATAATAACAACAATTAGTTTTATCAAATATTATTTTAAATAACATTACATAAAAAAGAAATAAAATTATTGAATGGTTTAGATAAAACACAAAGTAAAATTTAAAAAATATCAATCAACATAAGAAATAAGCAGGACCAATTAAAAGGCTATAAATATAGTAAGATAATATCAGTTTTACTAAATATACTGGGTTTCCCAAAAATGTATACATTCTTTGAATAACTATAATATAAAGAAACGAAAACCAAGATTGAAATTTCATAATTAATTCAAATAAAGAATCTTGTTAATTTTCAGATATTACTAGTAATAGATTTATTCAATTTTGCTGCCCTTGATAGCATACATTATAAGGCCCATCTTTTACTAAATAGTCATTGAGATGTAACTAAAATCTCAATAAACTTTTAATTTAATCAAATGTTAATAATTTAGTTTAATAATTTTGTGTAAAAATATATTTTGTATTATTGTTTTATAAATGTATATAAAGGGAATATGATAAAATTAATATTCTTAATAGGTTAACCAAAATACCTCTTAATAAATGATTCTACATTTAAAAACAAGAACATTTAATTAATACAGTAAATTACAATTGAATAATACTCTTCAAATAAATATAAAATTAAAATTTACTATTTCACAGGACCTGAATGAGAAACATAATATTAACAGTTAAATATACAATTAATAAGTCAATATATTATAAATTTGCATTTAATTATATTTTAATTAATTTAATAATGATTTTAATAATAGAATATAAATATTTATCATTATTATATTATTTTATAATTAATAACATTTGTATTTTTCAGCAACTTATTTTTTAGGATCTAAGCCATTAATGTTTTTAAACTGATCAGCTTGTGGTATCTCTCAGCCCAGATAACCTAGGCAGTTGCCTGAGCAAAAATCCATTATTGGAAATTATTGAACTGATTCATGGAATTACATGTTATTAAATTTACCAACCTTCACTTTCAATACTTTTGTTCAAATTATTGAAATAGATAGATGGTTCTGAACAGTAAACATTATTTTTCAATATCTCCCTCCCCCTTCTCCAAAAACAAATGCAATTCAGTGAGTATGGAAAAAATTCACTATTCTGCATTTGACTCCATCAATTTCACTCACCATAAAGCTATCCTCTTCAATTCATTTACAATTCAAATTAATTAATAGATCAAATTGAATGGTAATTAATACAATAATTAATTTGAATAAATAGGAATCTTTAATACATGCTGTTAATTATATTTGACATCATATGTTTAAAAAGTTTAAGTAATAGCTATCATTGCATATATATTTTTATTCTACATTATTAATTTATTAAAATTATTTATATATGAATAAATAGCACAACAGATAGGCAATCAAACAAATCACTTGATTCAAAATCAAATAAAATTTTACTATTTTAGTAATAAAACCATATGTCAAATTTGATCAATGTAGCTCTTTGTATTTTTGAATTATATATAATGTTTAGACACACAGTAAAATAAACAGACTTCTTTCAAACTTTGACAGAAGTTTACAAATTTATAGTTTAGAGGCCAAATTTCATCCATTTAGCCTCTTTTTTTTAAAAATAAAATTGGTTATGAGCAAATAATTTAAACCTGTTTTTTGGTGTTATAAGAGGTAAAATGACTGTATTTTCATTAAAATTTTTTGTAGGGTTTTTTTTTTTTTTTTTTTTTTTGCAGCTGCAATTTGAGAAAGAAAATAGACAAAAAAGATGATTACAATAATTAAGAAAACATAAAATTTAGTAGGTAGTTGATACAGAGCAAATAACTTAAAGCAATAATTTGACAGAAAATAAAAGTATTAAAAAAGTTAGAAATATTAACATATTTAAAGAAATGCAATAGATGTTTCTATACATTGTG
This sequence comes from Argiope aurantia, assembly GCA_026543865.1. Taxonomy (NCBI): domain Eukaryota; kingdom Metazoa; phylum Arthropoda; class Arachnida; order Araneae; family Araneidae; genus Argiope; species Argiope aurantia. The sequence goes on from JAPMOR010042299.1 coordinate 233,491, forward strand.
TATTTACAATTAAAATAACCCTTTTCAGAAAACTGCAGGAGAGAATATTAATAACAATATGGAAGCCAATAATTAATTATAGGGAAATGAATGATCAAATGGATAAAAATAATAATAAAAAATACTTGGTAAAAATAGCAATATTGATTTTCAATCTTAATTTCTTAGAATTTTTTTGACTTACTTTATTTTAAAGTTATAAATTACCAATGGAGTATTTAAGATAATGAGTTAATTTTCATCAACTTCTATATTACCAATGATATGCAATTTATATGCATTTGATAATTGCTTAATTTTTATATCATGACAAATTATTTACATTTATAATGAGCTATTCGTCTATCTTCATGGTAGATACATTTTATGAATTTTTGTATTATTTATTTTCTCATGTTCTGAAAATATATTATCGAGATTTATCATTATTATGACAATTATGCCCCCCCCCCCCTCTTCATTGTAATTGAGTAAAGATACTTTAATTATAAATATTTGGTATATTTTAGAATTTTCTTTTACTAAGAATTTAAAACCTAAATTAATAACAACAGGTACAATTTTTATATATATTTTCAACCTTTAATGTAGATCCCAACAATTTGCTTTTTAGAATTATCTTTCATTTTTAGAATTAAAAAAAAATCTAAATTTTAAATTTGTAATTAATTGCAAAAGAAATTAATATTATCGCCAATATTTTATTTTAATAGACAAGCTTATTGAAGATTTAAAAAAAAAAATGAGAAAAATGATATACTTACTTGCTTCCATTAGCTAATTTGTGTAAAGCATCTCTAGAGATAACATGACCACATACAAGCCTCATTGGTGGGTTGTTTTCAGAACTTTGCTGTCTTAAAATAGGACAGGCAAAAATGGAATGAAAATGACATTTCCGACCAAGATCAATTTCAATCTGGGGGAAAAAAACACAAAAAAACAATGATTAACTTTATTTCTAGTAAATAATATTTTTATATGGACAGCATGAGAAGTTTAGTCAATCAGCAATTTAACAATTCTGCCTTGCATTGTGGCAATTGTCAATAGACAAATCACATTTTCAAACCTGTTGTTATCTATGGTGATCACCAGTAGACATAAATATATTAATTTTACACACTTTTAACTTTTATATACTTTTAAATCAATATTTTAATTTTTTTTTTGTTACCATAGTAAATTGTAGTCTTATCTGTATTTAAAAGGTTAGTAATCATCTCATAATTTATAAATGCTGTAATAAACTTTCACCAGTTTCATTGAAAACAAGAATATACAATAAAAAATTCTATTAAATGTATCAGAGAAACCAGCATGTATTTCAAAAGTAAAATAGTATTTTATATTATTCTTCATCAACAACGCACAGAAATTTATAGCAATTTTAGTTTACTTAGAATAATAGTCAGCATTAAGGCTACAAAAATTATTACTATTTTACATTATGTGAACAGACCAAGTATTTTATATTTATAAGTTTATATATATATATAGTTTTAATATAAAAGTACATATTAAGTGTAAGTGTTTCTATATATATATATAAGTATAGTTTTTAATATATTTTTTATGCAAATTAAAAAGAAGAAAAGTGCAATATGATTCCTGTGACTAGCCCAGTATATGAATTTTGTTTTCTTTCCCTGAACACCTATGCTAACCCATTCACTGCCAACTATGAGATATTTCGTAGTAAGTGTGTGTATACCAAAACTGCCAGCTATAAGATATCTCGTATTGTGTGCTGCAATTTTAGATCGACTTTGTCACTTATGGGAAGACACTTTAAATTTGTCTGGCAATGAGAAGGTTAACTACACTGATTACCACTTTTTAAAAATTTATTTAAATATTTTTAATATAATTATATTTTTGAACTCAAATCCAAGCACAGCAATTTGAGAGAAGTGGTCAAGAATTATCAGATGAAGATGAGAAAAACAATTTTAATTTATGCAAACAACTTTTTATAATTTGAATTTTTCTATATTTGATTTGCATTATTTTAAATAATATATCAAGATGCTGTAGATTGTAGAAAAGCACATTGTGGAAAAAAAAAAAAAAAACTTCCAATAAGATAGATACTTTTGACAATAGGTTATTTCAATAAATGTATTAAGAACGACTTATAAAACTGAAAATTAAATAAGCTAGTTTTAAAAAGGAAAACCCTTCCAACCACTTTAAGAATTTTAATATTTATAACAGATTTTTTTTGCTTTCTTTCTAAAAATCTTTATTTATTATTATTTTTTAAATTTTTGCAAACTCAACTTTTTTAAAAGTATTAATAGATACTTTTTGGTGGCAATATAGTGGTTCATAAAACTGGAGAAAAAACAGTAATTCTAATACCAGGTCTAATATTTTTCTTGTCTCGTGATTCAAGAAGAAAATTATATGCAACTGTTCTCTTAAATTTTTCTATGCCTACAAAGAAATGCAATTTGAATTCCTTGTTTTAATTTTGGAATGATACCGATTATTTGGTTTGATATTTGTTTTCCCCTCCTAAAATCCATTTTCCTGATCTTTTTCAATTTACCCAAAATGGTAAACATCAAGCCATGCATTGTAGCAAAAAGTTTTCAAAAATAAATAAACAAGAGCTTTTAATGAATAATCTGAATTTTGAAAATCATAATTTAAACCTAATTTTACAGTCTCGATTCTATTTTAGATATAAATTTATAAGATTTGTTTTTTTAATATGTTTTTTGTGCCATTTAACAAACTATTTGAGGTTTGCAACAGTAATTTGTGTTACAAATCTAACTTTATTCACACTTAATACATTTGAAGGGCTGGAATATTAGAGTAATATCCTATTAGCACAAGATATTGTAACAATATTTTTATAAGCATTTTGTGCTAAATGGTGATTTATCTACAAATTATTCAGAAGAAACAAAGTTAATTACAAAAGAAAATGAATTAACGGTTGCCAATATGAATCAGTTACATTTGTATAAAATTCTGAACTCCAAATTAATAACCAATAAAATATGTGAAAACACTTTTTAAATATGATTATTTCATACTTACAGGCAGTTCATCTCTTGTGTTCCACACTCCAGTCACAAGTCTTTGCTGCATGACCTGTTTAATATTTAAAAGTGCAGGCAGAGCTATGCAACCAGCATTGGTGCTAAAAAGAATATTTAAAAAAAGATTAGTAAAAATTTTTCTTACTAGTGATTAGAAAATTGTTTCCACAAATTTTTAACCTTCTAACTGGTAAATCTTTAATTATTGGATTTTATAGAACATATGTGACAATGATAACTATTCTACATAATTACAATTGCTTTGATTAAATACTCCTTTAAAAGATTACTTAATTAATCAAATTAGGCACTTTAGAACACAATTTGAGGACAAGTGTTTATTTTAATATTTTTAAATGAAATATACTGGGTATATTGCAATATATTGTATTTTCTTGGGATTTCTTCACAGGCTGATGAAGTTTGTTCAGTTTAGCAATTATAATGATAAATTTTCTATTAGAGAGTTAAAAAAACATGCATGGAAGCTATTATTAAAATAAGTTCAAAAGCAATTTTATCAACTAACTCAGGCAATTTTTTTTCCAACATAAGACTAGCAAACGAAATGATCAATAATTTAGACCAATCAAGATTTTGCTATTATTTAATTAAAACATTAATGATCTGGATTTAATTGGTTAAAATTATTAATATGGTAAAATTTATTTTGTAACTTTATAACTTTTAGCATTTAAAGGAACAATTTAAAATTAGTAATCGAAAATAACAGACAAGGTAATTTTAATAATGTGCATAAAATAAAATGTTTTGATTGAATTTGTTTTTCAGATTTTTTTATAAGTAGATAATTTAACAGAAATTTTTACATTTCAATTGAGAAACTTGATAGAAGTTTAATTGACCTTTTAAAATTCATTTGACATTCATGCAACTTGATTAATATCCTTTATAATAATCATTTCAAAAAAGATATATATATATTTAAATATTTTGCCAAGAAATTTACATAGCTTTCAAGCACTATAAAATTTTAATTAATGTTGTATTTACAATAATCATATATTTTCACTTGAATGAAAAAAAATGTAATAAATTACAAAACAATTGAGAATTGAATTCAACTGTAACAAAAAGATAAATAAAAAATAAATTATTAAATAAATAAATAAGAACAAAACAGATTGCAATTTCAGAATTGAAAATATTTCAGTTTTAGAATTTGCTTTATAATATTCTAATAAAATTTTCATTTTCTTATTAAATAATGATCTTCAATTCTCAAACATGATTTTAGATCAATGAGAAAATGTATTAGTTAATTTTTGAAAAAGGAAAATTACTCTTTCACCTTCAGTTCACAATGAAAAATTACTAATGTCTAAGATTTAGAAAGCATATTACAAAGGATTTCAAAATAATTTCACCAAATAAAATTTCTTCAATTTAATTTGCTGTATTTTTTTGAAAATTTATTACATAACCAGCTATTTTAGGTGACCTGCTGTTTACCCAATATTAATATAATTTAAATGATTTGAAAACTAAAGTATTAGGTCTTAGCCCTAGTCATTGCATCAATTTAATTGCATTTGAAAGTCTACGACACATCATTAATAATCTCCTACCTTCAACACCATCCATTTGCAATTGAAATCTAAAAAACACTACTTCTGTATGTTCTCTAAGAACAAAAAAAAAAAAAAAGTTTTTTAGTTACAATTATTGAAAAAGATATCTAATGTACTAATTTTTAAAAGATATCTAATTTTGCTAATTTTTAGTTAATATGAGCTCTAGAAATAGCATCAAAGGTTGCCTGATCCTGCTGTCTTCATTTTTGAGAAATACTGCAATGTTTAAATTTAGACAAGATCTTCCAATTTTAACAACTGGACAAATTCTGGTAATTAATTTTGTCACTCTGCAAGCATAGCTAACAATCAGAATGCACTTTCATTATTATACAATCATAATTTTATATTAACAAGAGGCATTCCATCAAAATTGGTTGAATTCTTCATTCAAGCTCTCAAGTATATCTTTTAACATTCAGGGGATAACAACATCTGTTGCTTTATATCTCATATTGCTTACATTCAAATCTAAAATGGCCAATATAAATATATTATAACTTTTAATATAATTGTTGAACATGACTAACATTAACACCACCAAATGAAATTATCACAATGAAAGTATAATTACAGAAATTAAAAGTATTTTAAATTGAACAAAAATAATAGAGAATTTTAAGTGGTTAACAACACCAGAAAGTGTTGAAAGCAGCAGGTAAAGGCAATTCAGTTGTTGAAGTTGAAAGCACCATCAAAGTTTTGAATTTGCAGTATTTCTTGAAATCAATTTAGTTATTATGACTAGGAAATTATCATGCGTTTTTCTGTCATGGATTTCTTTATATAATAAAATATTGTTTTTCCCCTCTTCTCTTGGAAATGAAAGGCTGAGAAAGTCAGGTGACCATTTATGGCATATATGGAGGTTGTAATTCCTATATATATATATATATATATATAAGCATTGGGTGACTGTTCTATAGTTTTCCTTATAATTTCAAATGCATTATAAAATTTTAGACCAGAATGCCTGTTAAAACATAATGTAAGAAGTATTGTCTAATTATTAATAAAATTTTTAAACAACAAAATTTTAAATCAAATTTACTTACCAAACTGCTAAAGGACTATCAACAGATAGGCCAAGGAGGGCACAAGCATCCCTAGTAAAGATATCACAGATTTCAGCCCAGTGGATCGGATCTAGTAAGTAACTATACGGTGAGTTTTGGACACCTTGTTTGAGGTATAGCAAACAGCCCATCAAGACTTGAATATCTAAGAAAAAAATACTCTGATAATTAAAGATTATCAAAATAACTCAACATTTTATATTATTGTTTTGCAAATCACTTGATTATTCTTAAAGGCTCATTACTGTAAAAAAATATGTAGAAATGGAGAAGATTGAAAAGTAAATATTTACTTATCGTTACAAGCATTTTATCATTTTCCAAATTGTTTAATTATTTTTTTAAATATGCGTTGAGAAATTCAAAGGATAATTCCTATTTTCACAAAAATGAAACCCCATGGATAAAAAAATACATTGCTCTATTTAACTTTTTATTTCACAAAGTTTATGTGAACCCGAGAAGATGTGCATCAGAATTCCAAGGATCAATGGTTATCTAAATCAATGCATTTATAATTTTTTAGCTTATGCTGCAATGGGATCATGTTTTGTATTGTTTTATTTTTGTCAATATTTGTTCACTATATTATTTTGTTATATAAATGTATTCGTCTCTCTCAAAGTATTCAGAAAATTAAATATTTCATTTATTTACATAATTTGTATGCTACATGAAAATTCTATGACAATTTTTAAACCACTCTTCTGAATATTTACAAATATTTTTTAAAAATAATTTTCATTTATTATGTGATTAGTCTAGGTGCGCATCTCTTTTCTTAATAAAAGTTCCTGGGGATTGAAAGCATATTTTTAAATCAACTTTCATTCCATTTTATATGATAAAATTAAAACTCTTGAGATTAATATGGAATAAGATCATCAGATACAAAAAAGAAATTTTGAATGTAGCATAACAAACAGCCAATTCATCAATCCTTGGACATGTAAGATTTTGTGTCAGTATAAAAGATTTCTCATTTCAATCATGAACATGAATTAATAACAAGAAATGAAACATATTAAAAGTCAATTATCTTATTACCTTTTTCATGCTGATTTGCTAAATGCTGAAAATTCTTGCGAGCATATGTTATAGCCTCATCTTGTTTGAATACACCTTGTTGAAGTAATTCAATAAAATGTAACCTATGAAGCCTGAATTCTAAGGAACTATTTTGTTCTATGAGTTTTGATCGATTGGATTGAGCCCATCTGAAATAAAATATTTGATTCTATATAAGTGAAGAAATTAATCAAGTCACATTAATAAAGCATGGAATACTACTGTAACTGTAAAATACTCAATATGATGATTGAAAAATGTTCAGTTTATTGCATTATATTTCTCTAAATTCAGTACACATAAAAATGTTATATTCATTAATATTATAAATTATAATAGGTGTAGTGATATTTGATATGTATTGATATTTATTATTTATAAAGAAAGTATGAAGCTCTTAAAATTCACACACTTTATTTTATGATAATTTAGCTTACAAAGGCGTGAAAAAATATTTCTGAATAATGCAATTAATATAAATATTAATCAAAGAAAATTTTAATATATTGGAAAATTTCATATTAATGAATTTTTTTATACATAATAACAGTGGAAGATTAAAAAAAAAATTAGAACTACTAGAGAAGTAGCTATTTGGTAGTTGTTAAAAATAATACTTCAATAGTCAGTAAAATAATAATCGTTTAAATTTCATTTATTTATTATCTATGTTAATTTACACTATTTAAAGACATTACAATATTTTTTGTAGGACTGTTTTCTTTTTTCTTCTTCTGTCTATTACAAACAAAATTAATTTATATATAACCATTGCCAATTTCTTAAAACCCATTATTTATAACATATAATAAATGTGCATATAATCAGAGAATGTGCTAGCTATTTTTAATGCAATATAATTTGAATTTTTATTGTAGGGTATGGTATTTTTTTACATTTTAATTTGGACTTATTTTCGTCTGAAAGAAAAATTATTAAAACTGGAAGAATACTTTGTAGAATAGATTTTATGTCCATGAGGGACATTATGACTAACTAACAGAGAATTACGAGCATTTACATACAATATCAGTACACTAACAGATCAAATACATTGCACTAGAGTCAAATAACTAAAAATAAATAATTGCTTTTAGAAAGTCCAGCCAAATCACTAAAATTTTCAAAATTCATTTGCATTAATTAATTTCATTTTAAAAGTATTAGCTTTTCAAAAATATTCAATATTTTTTAAAAATTGTTGTAGTAATGGATCATTAGTGATGGATTTTTTAAAAATATTTATGCACTAATTTTACTATCTAAATGTACATTAGCATTATCAAGGCAATTTCTAAAGAGACTACAGGATATTAAAAATTTAATATACTATTATATGAAATTACCTAAATAAATTAAGAAGTATAAAACTATTTCATCTAATTGGTTAAATGATAAATATAACACTAAGTTCACTATAAACATTTTGATTCTTCTTATTTTGCCACGTAGAAATAAAATTAATAAACATATGATAATGAAATGAAAAATTCTAGTTTATGCACATACGCTAAAGCAGGTTCTAGATCTCTTTTTTTTAAAGCATCCAGGATTCTATTCAGTTCTGAAAAAGGTTCTCTTTTTTGCTGCTCCATTTGTAGACCAGTTTCCTATAATAGGTATCTCATTGATTAGTAACAAAAATAAATTTTACCAGAAAAATAAATAAATAAATAAAATTAAAGTTAGTTTTCAATGAGTTTTAATTTTTTTTCCTACTATGATGTAAAGAATTACAGTACTATTCTTCCTACTACAGCTTTCAGATGCATAAAGGCCTAAAAAGTTTTAAAGAAATAAAAATGCAAATTTTAAATGTTTTTCCAATGCATCTTTTTACAAGCTTAAAATGTTTTAATAAATAATAAAATAATGGATAATTAATTATATAAAAATTAATGCAATTAAATTTGAAATATTTTTTAATAAAATAGATTTTTTTGGCAATTTTTTTTACTTAACTGCTCAGAAATTTAACCAGGAGAATTTTCAAAATTTCTGCACCGTCAATATTATTACTATTATTATTATTATTATTATTATTGATATTAGCCACTTTTAGCAATATGATGTCATCATTAATAAAAGCTAATTCTTCCCATGCATATAAAAATGTTCTTAGATTTTTAATTTTATTTTTTAGAAAATAAATTGTCTGTAAATATACTTTAAATATTTTTTTTTTCAATTGGTATAACTGAAAAGAAACTTTTTTGAATTTCCAACATGATGTTAAAAGTTATTTTTGTATTGCAATATTTTCAGATGCTATTGTGGAAAAATATTAAAATTTCTCTTAATTTTAAATGAATTAAAACAAAAAGAAATTATTTTAAGGTGCACGTTTCCACTTTTTGAAATATATGTGTGCCAAATTTGGTAGTTCGATGTAAAATGGTCTGGCCTTCACAGTGCAAACACACGCACACATACAGTTTTATTATAAGATGATTCTATTTGGATCATGATTCATAGATAAGGAAACCCAGATTCAAATACACATATAAATAATTTTGAAAGCACATTTTCTTAAAAACATCAATTACTGTATTCCTTTTTAAAAACATCATAGCACATTTATAGATAGATACAAAATACATGAAAAAATATTTTTTTCATTTAGGCAATTTTAATTACTACAGCAAAGCCTGGATACTGCTATTCAATATTAGAAAGTGTAAAATACCATTATAATTTACATGTACTAAAACAATCATTTTTACAAATAAACTTCAAGAATAAAAAAATTACAGCCTCTCAATGATTAAGTCACTGTAGCATCTGATATTAAACTTATATCAGAAGTTTTTAAAAAGGAATATGAAGATGGCTGTGTATGAAATTATTTTTATTATCCATAAGAATAGCCATAATTCACTTTTATTCTTTTATATAAAAATTACACATGAGTAAAATATTGCAATTTTCAATAAAAAAAATCATAAGATAAAAAAATTTATAAGAAAACAATTTGAAGGCCTCTTTTAAAAATTTCCATTTTTCTAAAAAATTCAAGTTCTTTCGGCACCTCAAGATAATGTAATATTGCAACCAAATTTTAAAATATTCTTTTTTAACCTAAACAGTAACTTTTCCACACTATTACTAAACTAAAATCTAAAAAATAAATAAAAAAATAAAAAATAAGGTCATTTTTGTTCCTCTCTAATGTCATTTACAAAGAACAAAAATATGGATTTATATATTTTATTAATAAATCTGAATGTTGTTAAAATGCTTTAAAGATGTAATACAAGTAGTAACAATAAGTAGCATACTTCAACAAATAATATGAAGCATTTAATATTCTCACAAAATAAACTACTTTATGCAGTGATAACATTAAATACATAGCAATGGTTGCCATAATAGCTTGATATGAATGTCAGCTGGCAATGCTTTTCTGTAGGGTGTATATGAAGTTTCCATTTGTATACTTAAACAGAAACTTTAACTTGATTTGAAAATTTACTGAACAAATCTAATGTATTAAATTTTTTTTATTATAGTGGTGGAAATCTAATGAATCTAATGTAATTATATTATTAACCAAAGTTCATGCAAAAGGTTCAAAGAGCAGTAGAAGGGAAAACTTGCAATTTTCTCTATATGAAATAGCAATTACTTTTACTAATACTTTATTAATATACTACATCTACCAGTTGCCACTGTTCACCAGAGATGTTAGGTTTAATTAAATCTCTAATGCATAATTGGATACTCATAATTACTTTAATGAAGTAATTTTAAATTGTGATAGATATTTAACCTGTTTTTAAAGAATATTTTTGCACATGACATGTTTATTTATTACATAAACTCCTTAATGGAAATAGAATGTCATTAAAATGATACATTTTCTGCCAACAAGGTAATTGAATTAAAACATGTAGATGCAAAAAAAAAAAAAAAAAGTAAAGATTAGACATCATAATTTTTTAGCTTAATGGATATATTTCCTAATATACTTAATTGAGAAAACATCAACTAAAGATTTCACAGAAAAATTAATAAAATAAAAAGCAGAGGTAAAGTATTTTAAGATATGATCATAGTTTTCAAAAAATGGGAAAAAAACATGTTATTATAAATTAGACCTTTTTGGTAAACAGTTGGTTCACAAATACTGATTAATAAAAGTTTCAATTAAATATTTTATATAACTTGCATTTAATGGCCTTTTTAGCAGTGTATTTTTAAATGCCAAATTTTAATAAACATACCAATCAAACTCTTTTAGAAGTCTTATATCACACTGTTCATTATACAATATATCTCCAATTTTTCAAAATTTTCATTAAAAAAATGATTTCAGACAGAAGTGTTTACAAATAATACAATAAATTCCTTGCTAAAGCTAGATGTGATTGTTAAAAATATAATGATATAGAATAGAAATTTTTGATTTGAAATTTTATATGTATTAAAAAAAATATGTTTTATAATTTATGTAATATTTCAGAATATTATTTAACTGATTCTATAAAAAATAAATAAGTGTACTGCAATAAGGAAGCAATTTTCCATCTATGGGAATGATAATGTATTTTTATACATCCAACTATAATACAGGAAGGAGATGCAATATTTAAAAATGGATAAATTTTAATATTCTTTCAATATCGCTCACTTGAGAAGTTAAACTTTAGTTGAAATGCAATTTTAACAAATTTTATTAAAGCGTACTTTAAATACAAATGTATTAAATACATGAAAAAATAAATTGTATTGTCATAGAATGGAAAATCTTCACATACACAAAAAAAAGGATGAAATATTTGCAACAACAATTTAAACAATTTGAGTTTCATTGCAACAATGAAATATGTGAAATTAGCTTCAAAATATTTAAAAAAATTAATTAAAAAATTTACAGTAATTAAACTAATACCATTGAATTTTTTTTTTAATTTTAAAGTGGTGCAAGATACATTTTTGAGCAATATTATTTTTGAAAGTTATCATGGGTATACACTAAAATCTCTTATATTTGAATTAAAATTTCAAGGTCAAAAAAAAAATACTTAGAAGAGCACATTCCCTATATCTAAAGTATAGTTATGCTAAATATGGTAGTTCTAGGTCTTGTGATCTACCTTAAAGGGCACAACTAAGTGAAACATAACCCCATCTTAAAAAAAAGAAGAAAAGATTTATAAAAACAATGAAAGCAGTTTAAATTTCATTGCAACATTCAATGGATTATTGTACTTTATACATAAAAATGTTTCTAAAAACATATTTAAAAAACTGGGTAAAAAATTGGATAACATTAAAAAGATAAAAATTTTAAATTTTAAGATCGTGGAAAAATAATTCTTTGTGATAATATTTCTAAAACTAATAAATAAAAAAGGCTATAATTTTTCTTAATTGTTAATTAAAATTTGAAAAAAAGTTTTGGACCATCCCACTTTTATATGCATTCTTAATCCAACTCTAGATCTAACAATCTATCTTACAGGATATTAACAAACACACATTATTTTCCATTATTAGTAGAAATAATTACTTTATATATGGATACTATAATTAATTGAATAAAAATCATGGATATCATATTCGAACACATACTAATATTTTTATGGAAGAATATGGGATAAAATGAAGGGAGAAAATAAAAGGTGTAATATATATATATCAGATATATATATAGAATCAGATATAGAAAATGTCAGGTACCAATTATTTTTATATATCAGCTGCAAAGTTTCAATAACTCAATGTGAAAAGAGATACACACAAACATACCTTAATGAGTTCTTCAGCAATATCAAGCATTCCTTGTCTTAAGAAATGCTCACTTATCACTTGATTTAAGAGTTTAACATTATCTGGTCCCTGAAAAACTTCTTCATTGCTGGTGGATGCGAAATCAGCAACAAAATTCTAAAATAAATATGGAATTAAATTTTATAAATAACTTTAGCATTAAATTTTAATCTTCAAAAAAACTTAATTGTATATTTTTTACATTTTATATCTGCTTCCACTAAAAATTATTTTCTATTTAATTCCTTCTATAGCTGAAAAATTAATGACAAAATATTAAACACTTTGCAATTTTTTTTATATAAATTAGTAAAATTATTTTTTATAAATGGAAGTAGTTTAGAGAATTTTAATTCTAATTATTATTTTTTTATTTATGGAAGCTGTCTTTTGACAGTTACAGTCATAAAATCAAAGTACTGCATACAAATCAATGTCAAGAAATCATACAAATCAATGTCAAAAAAGTAACTACAAAACTTAACTTCATGATTTGAAAAATTGTGTGTAACTAACAGACTCATTCATTCCAATAATTTATTAAAATTTGTGCACTAAATTTTTATGTGAACTTAAAAAATATTTTATTTATAATTAATTAACTAACACAAAAATTATTGACAATATTATAAAAAGTATTAATTGGACTTTACATAAAGCGTCCAGGTAAAATTTGCAACCACAAAGTGGTATAAAATCACAAACGTTTGGGAACTACTGCCATATGAAATTGAATAAGTTTATGCAATTGACATGTTCCTTAAAAGTTCATGCAAGTAAGAACTGAATAATCTACAATAATTGTACAATGCACCCAAACAAAGATAAGGTTTGAAATCAAATAAAAATGTTTATTTTTCATTTTAAATATATCTTTTCACATAATTTTCTTAAGGTAAGACTTTTGAGTCATCTGCTATAATGAAATGATTCTGAAAATTTAAAAATTCTGAATAAGCTCATCAACTTTCTGCTCTCTTACACTATTTAAATTTAGATCCTTCCACGTTTTGTCAATACCAGTGACAAGCAATTTTCATTCTTTTCCAAGTTTATATAAATGCTTTAAGTACAAGTATAAAACTAACCAAACTCTATTAATTTGGATTACCAATTTTTTGAATTACTTTAAGGGGGGGGACATGTAAATAAAAACACATAAATATAGTGGGAGGGGGGCTGAATTTCACCAATATATTCAAGCAGTGATTTTTTAAATATTGTTTGTAAAAAAATATTGTTCTTTGGATATAATAAAATTCTGATAAAATCAGCAGGTAAGGGAGCCCTTTTAAATAACAGCTTTATCCTTCTTTTTTATAATTAAGAAAATGGCTCAATGTTTAGCAGTTTTTAAAAGTTCATTGTTACACCCACTTCCAGAAGTACAACTGACATGTCTATAGGACAAAGCAGAACAGGATAAAAAAGAACACATTCAAATTTTATGTAGCTTCAAAGGCAAATTTTTTGTTATATTGGTTGAACAAGAAGTTATTTAAGACATATTTTTCATGAGGTATTGCAGTTTCATAGAGTTAGTTATAGTTACAGAAATTAATACTGTGAAGCATTAGAAAGCCAGATACTGAAACAATAAGTTAGGATTCAAGGGGTTTGAAAATAATTTTAAGAATGGGATAGTTTGAATTTATTATATACTTGCTGCATTTGACGACCACATGGTTCTTCAGGATTAATGTTTGTTAAAAATTTCATTTAAATGTTGTATGTATGTTAGTCTTGACAGCTTCCTCATTAAAATATTTTTAAGCTTTAAATTTTGATAGTCATATAATTCATACTATTATAGAAGTCTTATGACATTCTATTCATTGTACTATGTATTTCTAACAGATCTGTATTACATGAACTAATGGAAAATTTTCCATCAGCTCACATAAAATATGAACTTGAAATTGAATTAGAAGTAATAAAACTTCAAGAAATTAAAAAAAAAAAATCTTTTTTGTGAGCACTATATATAACATTTCTTTTTTAGTCAATAAATGTATTTCTGAAAATAATTCTGAAGTCTAAATTTTATATGATCCTATGAATCATATTTAATAAAATAATCTTGACAATTTAACTTTTCAATGTTCTACATTCAAATTTGCACTGAACCGTCATTGGTTTAGGACATTTGACAATTTCATTATTTTAGACCAATAAGCCCAAAGAAATTCTAGGCCCTGATTGACATATTTTCTTCCAGATAACTGATAGAGTGGTGTAAAATCATAAGTTTTCATAGAATAGTGATATTCAAATTTTTATAACTCATTCAATTTTAACTGCAAAAGAAAGGAATTAAAAAATATATTAATATCTCAAGAATATTATATTAAACATTAGCTCTCTTAGATAGCCATTGGTTTGCCAGAAATATTGGTTATATTAGTTTTCAGATCAATTGTTTTGAAATAATTTCATCTTCATGATTCTGCAAAATATGTTTGACATTAAAGGCTGGTTATTTAAACTCTTTACTTATTATGTATATGAGTTTTACTAATGGAGAGGGTTCCATAACATTATTGGGGTATTAAAAATGTAAATATTTGGTTCATTTTTCTTTTAAATTTTGCAATAATATTGTAATTTCATATAACATTATCTGTCTTGTAAATTATATAGATATTAAGCATAAAGAAGCCTAAAGAAGAATCCTTCTTCTTTAAGCTGTCAACAATAGAAGAAAATCACGATTGAATATTTCATGAAACAATGATAATATATTTTTAATGTTTTAATTAAAATCACAATAATTTTTATACATATATATATTTACAATATTTTACAAAACAAATATAATAAAACTATTTGGATCAGGCTAATATGAATACTGATTTTAGCCTAGCATATAATGGCAGCTCTAAAAAGAATCAATTACATTAAAATATGTACTATTTTACTTTTAAATAGATAAATTTCAAAAGTGTCTAATGTTTTAACAGAAAAATCACATTACGTAGAACAATACTTGCAAATTCTCCAATATAAAACTTTAACAAAATTATTAGGAAATATGAAATAAGTGAAGAGGATTAATAAGACCAAAAACTCATGCTGAATGTTCATAATTAAAAATAACAAAAGAAAGAGTTTTATGTTCATCATATAATTTTATTAAATATTTGAAGCAATAACTATTACTTGAATAAATATTTTTGATCAAGATGCAAAGAAATCTGTGTATATATGTCAAAAATATATGTGTGTGCAATTAAAATAAAAATTTTACTTTGTTGACTTACTTTATCAATAGCTTTTCCCACTTTTGAAACAGTTCCATGTAAATCTCTATGTTCAGTTGCCATTGAAGCCACTACATCTTTCACTCTTTTTGCACACTGAGTCAAAATAAGAGCTTGAGCAGCACTCACTTCAGTTGTCATAGGAGCTAAAATGATATTTAGATTTAGAATGAAAAGTAATTTATACACATTTAATGTATTTAGATACTTAAATGATTACTTATAATTAAAAAAATATTATAAATTGTTACCATTTTTTTACATAATTAAGAAGGATTGTTTATATTTAGTAATAAAAAAATCATTCTCAAGAGAGGAATTATTGTTTTACTATAACAATGTACAGGTTTAATGCAAAATAACAAACAGTATGTTGTAGAACAGAATTTCTGATATAAATTATGATAAAAAACATAGATTTTTTTTAGAAATATTCTGAAGTATACAAAAAACAAACAAACTATATGACAGCTTAAAAAGATAGAATGATAATAAGATTAACTAAGAAATAATGAAGAAAACCTCTTACAAACAATAATATTTCACTTTTTCGGTATTTTTACAAATAATATCTATGTGGATAAAGGAGGACATAAACAAAAATTAGATCAAGGTAGTGAATTTTCCCATTTGATAATATCCCTGATTTCCCCAAATTCTCATGATGAATCTATTGTAAACCATTCAGAAGCAGAATCAACTGCATCTCAAAGAACAGCCTTGGCAACTCAGTCTCATCTATATGTACATACATTTTGTTCTGTATTGCATCATAGAAAAGTTTTGATTTGTTTTATGACCAAGATTTATGAGGAGGAGAAACACTACTACTGAAACTCTTCAATGTTCTTTACAGTACAGATTGAACAGGACCAAGGGACTTAGCAATAAAACCCATCATAACCAACATGTTATATTTAAAATATATTCTTTTTATTTTAAATAAAGAAAATTTTAAGCCAAATATCAAATGATGCAGATATAAACTAATAAAAAAAACATTCTTCAAAATATAATCAAAGGAAAAGAATGTTTCACCCTTTGAAATCGAAAGAATTTCAAAACAGAACCATAAAATCCAAATCACTATATAACCTTATTACTACGATAACCCTAATTTAATTACTAAAAATAAAAAGAAGTAATAGGAATTTAAATAAAAGCAAATGAAAATAACTTAGTTATTCAAGAACATTTTAAAACCTCATATTTTTAACATTGTCATTCATATGCTCCTTTTGTATAACGAAAATACACTTTCATAATGTTTCATAAATGACTGTTATTAAATTATCACAATATAATAACTCTGACATAAAATAAAATAGAATTTGAATAGATAATAATGATATTCAATACAAACTCATCAGATTTAATGAATACAAATTTAAAGAATGCTAATAAAACTTTTGAAAAATTATACGAATATCAAAATAAACATTTCTTGAAAATTTAACTAACCTTCATTGAATTCTTTCTGAATACCTTGTACATATTCGATAAGTTCGGTTAATGTTCTCCATACGTGGTCATTGAATGCTCCAAATTTAGTAAGCACTTTTTCGATCTCCTTTTCGACATTAATGCAAGATTCCATTTGTAAACTTCGAGTATAACCTTACAGGACAAAAAAATATACTCTAATCAATGCGTCATAATCAAGCTATTTTTAAAATTTGAAACTCCGCCGCTTGTTTGACGTTTCGATAAGGAGACAAAAAATAAACTCGAAACTATTTTTGCAATGATTGTAAACAACAAATTCAAGTTGAAGAGTTTGGTGCTACATTTGAGTCGTAATAATTGTTTTATAAATTTCCTTCTTTGTTTCCATTCTGGGAGCACTTTTTTAATTGTTGAAAATCATGCATTCTTAAAATAAATAAATAATAGTTTTTAAACAATTACTTTCTCTACTGAATGAGAAATTAAATTTTGCTGATACATTGCATACCAGCATTCCGAATGTTCTCATCTGAATTTAAAATTAGAATAAAAACTACATCTATTAAAATATAGAAATTTTACACTATCGAAATTACAATAGTAGAGAGATTATTTTTTTTAAATAAAGAAAGTTTTACATTGATTGAATTTTTGCAGGTTGTCTATTTTTTATTTTTTTAGAGATTGCTTTTATTAAAAAAATCTTAATTAATGAAAATATATATATATATTATTTTAAGGAAAACATGCAACTTCGGCAAATGATTCCTTAGAAATTATTTATCAAAACACTTCCTGGAATACAGAAGTTTGTTCGGATTATGCAACATATTGCTCCGGGCAATATTTACTTTTGTTTGACATCAAAGTAAATATTCTTACTAGTTGCGATGAGCAAACTAAACAAACAGTTTGATTATTACACGTAGCTTAAAGGTTATTTACTTCAATAGTAATTTCAAGTTTTATGTACGCAGTTTTTTCATTTGCTATTATGCTGTAGATGGACGAGCGAAAGGGAATCGGAAAATGAAAGTAAAACTACCCAGTGTTCTCAATTTCAAATGTAAACAATCCGAGCAACAAGCAATGATTTAGTGACAATCGAAATATCACGACTGTCAAATATTCATAATCCAGTTTTCTCTCTAGTTTTTAGACTTCTGAGTTGGCTTCTATTTTGTTAATTATTTTCAAATGTTTTAGTTAAATTATCCAGCTCAAACTTTTAAAATGTGGCTCAAGGTCGTACTTTTAGCTACATATTTATTGTGTCTGTTTTTGTTATCTCGATTGTTTGAAGCTGCATCTTGGTATCATGACACTGGGACGTTAATAAGTTCTTTTGCTGCATTAAATCCGATTGAGCTTAGTGTTAAAAAATTGAAACAGTTGTTAGATGATCGAGGCGTGAGTTATTCTGGTGTTGTAGAGAAGCAAGAACTTGTTGCACTTGTAGAGTCATCAGGTTTGTATCTAATTAAACATTTTTACATTATTTAAGTTTAAGAGGATTTTATATATTTACATATGTGAACCTTTGTACGAGACCTGTGAAATATAATTTTATACCTTTTTTATGAGAAATATAATTTTTGCTTATTTGTTAAAAATTGTTAAATTTAACATTTTTTTTAATGCTTAAAAATTTATGATGTTGTCCAATTAAAAAAGTTACTTGGATAATATGAAATGAATTTCTGACTAAAATAAATAATTTCATATTTTTATTTATCTTTTTATGATTAATAATTGATCTTGTAATTTCCAATGTATATAATCAATCATTACTTATCTTGATATCTTGAGAACAAACTCCACAAAAATTAATTTGGGTCTCTTTATCAGAGAATCGGATTCGGAAAGGATGAAACATATAATTGTTTGATTGTATTAAAATTCATTGGATTTCTAAAATTGATTTTCTGACATATATATATAGTATAGTAAGACATTTTTACAATTTCCTCAATAAAATTGCAACATTTTTTAAAGTTATTTTTAATCTATCTATTAAAAATTCAGGACAGAAAAGCAAAGACGTGCTTTCATTGGCTTTATTATGTTATATCCTAACTTGTTAGGGAAGTTAATTGTTGAAGTTTTGTACTACAAGAGGTAGTCTATATAAATTCTTATTTTATTATAATAAGAATTTGTAACATAGCTGAAAAGAATTCTGTTTATAATGCAATCAACATTAATATTGTCATGCATAATAATTCATCTAACTTTTCTCGTACCATTTCATTTCACTGGCACCTGCCATAAAATCGCCGAAAATGATACAATCAGTGATACAAATGAAATATTATAGAATTAACATTTTTTTATGTGTTGTTGCAAATATAGTCTGCTTATCGAGATTTACGCCAGCGAAATGGAAAAATATCAGTTTTCTTTGTGCCATCTAACTTTCTGATCCCTAGTTTTCAATAATTGTATTTTTGTTAATATTCTATAAAAATTAGACTAAAAGATAACAGTATATATATATATAGAAATACAGTAAACTCTTTTAATATTCTGTTTCTTATAAGAAATAAGATGTAATTATATAAGATCTATAATTGTTTATTATTTTACTATATTAATAAACTTCGAACTTTTGTAGTCTTTCTCATGTAAAATTCATATTCTAGTACATTTTATTTTTTACATTAAAATAATCTTTAATAATTTGAAATATCTTCAATAATTATGTTAAATATCTCCATTGTTCAACCAACATGCTAGCTCTTTATTAATATATTGTTATTAAATTAGCCTAAATCTATGAAATCAATCTAAAAAAATACTTTTAGTAATGATTCAAATTTAATGAGAAAAAAAGCTTATCAAAATCATAAAAGTAATGCTTAGAGGTATTTAAAAAATTCTGTTTTAAAAATTGGAAGCAT
Source organism: Argiope aurantia (assembly GCA_026543865.1). Lineage (NCBI taxonomy): Eukaryota > Metazoa > Arthropoda > Arachnida > Araneae > Araneidae > Argiope > Argiope aurantia. The sequence continues at coordinate 253,664 of JAPMOR010042299.1, forward strand.
ATTGAAAGTTACATCAGAAAATTTACATTTTTTAGATTTCGGATAGATTAAATTAAAGTAACAGTATTTAGTAATAATAAAGGAAAATGTGTGTCCTGATTTTTCTATAGGACAAAATATTAGGCCTAGAGTTACATTTATATTTTAGAAGGATTAAAAAAAAAAACATTGTAAATGGAATTTCAATTGCTGAAAAATTAAATACATTTCTGCCATATTTTCCAACAATATTATTATTCAGAAGTGATTTATAATGATGTAAAAATAAAAAAAATTATATGCTAAGAATTTAGCTGCTGTAGTTCTTAGTTTTATTTTAATGACTTTTTAAAATGTATTTTGCAACAATATTTTCACTATTGCAATGAAATTTAAACATTACTAATGAAATTTTTACTTGTATTCCATTCTGGATTTTTCATCTATTTTTGATGATCAAAGTTTAACGATTCAGCTTATTTTATCCACATATAATCAGTTTTTGTTTAAAATATACTTTTAACAAAAGTTTTAAACTTTAGCAGCAGTTATATTTAAGGTTAATCTTCAGAAATGAGCATTGACAAAGAATTTTTAAATATTTTTTTAAATACTGTTTGTCTCTCTTATAATATAATTGGATGTCATGAAAACCTATTATCACTCTCTAGTTTGAAGTTTTGCTTTCTTATCGGAACATACTGAGGTTTTGATTAAATTGAAGAATTGTTCATTTAATAATTCTCTAAATCATAATGCAAATGTTGAATTATATTCTATAGCAGACACACATTCAAAATTCCAATACTGAATGAAGTTCAATGCTTTCTCTCTTTGAATTTTTTATACACATGTCTTGATTGATTATTATTGAAATTGTATTACTTGAAATTTATTCATTTCCCGTTTAAAATTTAAGGTGAAATAGCAATAAATTAGAAAGGTATATAGTATAACTGTGTAAGGCTTCTAAAATAATATATTATTTTAATAAATAATTATTATGTATTAAAATATAATTATTATAATTATATATAAATTAAAATATATTATTGACATATATATCAGTCAAAATTTGATGTTTGGAATTGTATTGTTGAGGAAGTAATTAAAACCATAGTATGTATAAAAGATTTAATTGTGAATTTTTGCAAACATTAGTCCTGGCAAACCAGCTGGTAACCAAAAACAGCTAGTACTATTATGAAAGAATTACTAATAATTATGAAAGAAACTGTAAATGTTGATGTCTTGCTTTTTGTGTGTGATTGGATTTTTCAAGTTTCCTTATCATTACTTGAAAGTTTTTTATTTAAATTTTTATTATATTGCCTTAATGATATGCATCTTTTATATATCCCATATCTTCATTTATTTTGTTACTTTTCTAAGAATCTAGCATAGTGTGTCCTTCACAGATTTGAAATCTAATTATGCTAGTAATCTTTCATAAGTAACAGTGTGCTGTTGTAGATCAGAAGTCCTTATAGTGGTTTAATATGGAAGTTTTTAAAGAGTTAGATTTCTTGTTTAGGTGTTATCCATACTATCTGATCATAATGCTAATTCACAATCTGCGCACAATAACCTTTGTATAGTTACAAATCACTAATATAATACGGTTAATATTACTGAGAAATTTCTTTCCTAATTCATATATGAATATTGATATTAATCCAAATATGTGATCTAAGTGGTGATTTAAATTTGACTGTTTAATAAGCACTATGTTTGCATCTGTTTTTTCCTATTCTGTTATTGGATATTTGTAAAAATGTAAATAGTTTTCAGGATTATTAGTTGATTATTGCTTTGATGGATATTTTTCAAGATTTATTTCTGCGGAATTCTTTATGCATAGATAAAATTATAATTTTTACCATTGGAATGATTTTTTATTGGCCATAAAATTTATGCAAATATTAAAATTTCCAAATAAATGTTATGTTAAAGCAAAAAATTTTCATCTCACTCATATAATAAAGTAACAAAAAATAAATAAATATGATTTTAATGCTTTAAAATTTTATCTTTTGTTACTTTATTATATGAGTGGGATGAAAATTTTTTTGCTTTAATATAGGAATTTAAAGTTTGGTGGAAACGTGTCATAAAATAAGTTGTTGTTTACAGAAAATTTCTGAAATCTGTTAGATAGTTTGGCTCAGTAACTGTTAAAAGCACTTAATTCTGCATGAAAGCAGAAATTCACACTAACAAAATGCAGAAGAAGCATTCAGAAAACAGCAATTGCAGTAAAAAGCAACAAATCAGTAATAAATAACTATATAACAACACTCAAAGTTCTCAGAAATAATTCACTTTTGCTCAGTACATTTAACTCCACACAACTAACTATAACTCCAGTTCTGTCTTTGAACTTTTTATAACTCTCATGCTAGGGTATTGAATATTCTAGAACAATGTCATATCTTCATTCTTAATCGAAAATTCCAGCAGTGTCGGGAACTTTTGTTTTTGTAACCAAGTCAGGGATTTTTTATCTGAGATCCAGACAGCACTCATGTTAACGCTATCTGTAAAAGTCACTTCATTACTAACCTGGAAATTATACTTTAATGTAATAATGAAAAAAATCTAAATAAGTAGCAATTGTAAGAGCATAGTGAAACATGTTTTCTGATGCATAAATTATTTGCCCTCGTCATCCTGTTATCAAGGTATAAGTCTTAAAGTCTGGCAACATTTTAAGGAAAATTGCCAAAATAGCAACTTTTGGTGAGAAATGGAAAGTTCTAGAAACAGTGACCAGAATGTGATATTTTGAATTTTATCAAAGTAACAGCAACTGTTCTAAAATATTCCATACTTGGCCATATAAAAAATTTGCCAACACAATATAAAAAATGACATCAAAGTTTTAAGATTAGATCAGAGTTTAGTTTGTTAAACAGTAGCAGCTTCCCTTCTTATAAGTTAGAAGTTCTTTGGTAAATTTCTGTTACCACTGAATGCTCTAACTTAGTAAAGTTTTCTAATTTATTTATTTACTTTAGGCAAATTAAAAAGGGGAAAAAATGTAGTTCTAATTCAAAATTTTTTATAATTAGATGGATATAAAATATAAATCACTGGTGTAGCAATATAAAAACAAAAGAAGCCAGCCAAAAAAAAAATGCTTCTAACAAATATGATACAAGACAAAAAAAAAAAAATGATTGAAGTATCGAAAATTGTGGTACCAAGAGTGTTTTCAGAACTTTAATCAAGTGCACAATTACAATGGTCAACCTCCTGCAAAAAAGAAAATTACAAAGGTATTTCAAACAAAGGTGGCTGAGTTTGCAATAACTCAGATTTTTACCAAGTATTGTTAATCATGTCAGAGTATTGTGGTGTACTAAACTGGAAATGAAGCAGGGACTGAGGTTTGATGATGTCATTGCTTTTGAAAATATCGACTCCTCCTTCCATTATTGCAAACTACTTACAGGATCAGATGAATCCTATGTCCAAAGGTTGAACCTTGACAAAAGTACTTGATGGAATTTTTTTAAATTGAAATGTTACAGCTTCAGAGACCACTTCACTTATGCTGATATTGTTGCAATATTACATCAGAGCATCAAATGGTACTGGTAATTTACTCAAAGAACTTTTAAGTTATAAGAATGGTTAATTGTTATTGATTATATATATATATATATATATATATATATATATATATATATAATATAAAATACAAAATCAGTAACATTTGGTATTTCATATTTGACATCTTTGCAAATAAATAATGATTATCATCAAATTCAGTGATCATGATTCTGTTGGAAAATGAATTGAGATGTTGATTGAACAGATTTGAGTGTTTGAACATGGAAAAGGCCTTTATAACAATTCATGCTATTTCATCAATGTATTTAATGGCAATTTGTGTTTAGTTAGGTGTGATTTATCACTGTCTCTGCCCAGAATTTTGGAACACTTTGTATCAATTTATTGTATTATTTATATCATCAAAATTCTTTCTTTCAGAATTGAAATTAACATCATTTTGTAACAAAGTACAATTAATATACTTTGAAGCATTGTCAGTCTGGCATGAATTTATCTTATTTCATTAATTGCAGGTTCTCCTACAAGTGAGGAAGTGATGGATGTTGAGACCCCTTCAAAAATTTCTGGTGAATCCACCAAGTTCACTTGTGGATCTCACTTTTATGAAGAAGTAGAAGATACAAAAGATAGTGCTTGGTTGGTACAAGTTGTTATGGATGACATGGATCCACCATTACTGCCAGAAAAAATCTGGAAAGAAGTGAGATTAAAAGTTAAAGATTTTGGTGTTAGAACTGGAGTATTCAAATGCTCTTTAGACAGAAGGTTTGTATAGTTTTGTAAATTTTTTGAAATTAATTTTGCAAATGATTTTATGCATTATTTTAGTAATGGTCTTAAGATTTTGTAGTTTTAATGTTTCACTAAGCACAGTTTGCATTGAGATATACTAATCACAGTTTAAAAGTATATAAATTTAAATACTGAATTTATCATTAAGCTAATATGTAATGGTAACTTATTGTTGGTCTTGTGATCTTTTGATTGTGCCTAGTTCTATTTCTGTGTAAATTCTGATATTTAAATATTGTGGATGTATTAAAAGAATACAAAGGTTGATATAGATGGGCTATTACTGAAACATTAGAAAGTTATGTTCTTGCCCTAATATATCATTAATATTAGATAATTAGATATCTTGCAAAGAAAGGAAAATAATAAAATTGATCATGTGTTTTTAAAAGGGAATTTTATCATCTAATGATTTGATAGTAAATTTTGACTAGAAATATATAGTTCGTGAACAAATACTTCCCTATTTCTTTGTTGGGAAAGATTTTTGTTCTCGTAAGATATCATAAAATTTATCTGGCTGTAATATAAAAGTTATTTTTTATTTTTTAAAAATATTAATAATAAATGGCTTTCTTTTTCAATGAAAAATTACATTAGAATAATAATATACTTGTTTCATTTTTTTGTTTTGAAATGAACAGAGTAGATTTTATTTTAATTGATTTCATTTTTCTGGTTTGAAAATATAACTTGAAAAGGAAAAATACATCAATTCATAATATTGAACTTCTTTCTTGTATACATTGAAAGGCAGTTCTATTTAGCAATGTTTCGATAGAAATATTTTTTATTTGGTTATATTGCATGTTTTGAATCTGTTATAAAATTGCTAGACTGAAAAAAATGTAAAGTTTTATACTTGGTCATGTTACTGTTTATATTGGAGTTACTATTTCTCTTATGGACAATTGAGATAAAACACTAAATCTCAAACGAAATCATAAGTATGTATATTTCTCTGGATCAATGTCTAATGGGCTTTGTCTGATTTCATCTGACAGTTGGATGATAAGCCACAACAACTAAATCTATACTTATATAAAGCTCAATGTGTGTTTGTGTGTGTGTTGGTGCTCTATAGGCCAGACCGTTTGACCTACAGCTACCAAATTTGGTGCATGTATACCTTGGAGGTCGGGAATGTGTACCTGGGGTTCCTTTTTTTAATTATTAATTAGAATTTTAATTATTAAAAACTAACTTTCCCACCAAAAAATCTTTACATTTTCCCCACTGCCAAATGAGTAAGGCTGCAGTTTTTTTCCCCCCAACAGTAATAAGGCTAGGCTTAACATTTTTCGGCCGATTATTTCAAACGATTCTGTTTATTTTCTTAATGTTTGATGCATTTAAAATTAAAAATTATTAATTAATCGATCTTTCAGATTCATTCTGAAGTACTTTTGAAGTAAAATAAAACAGATTAAAGGAAATTAAAAATTTCTAATCTGCATATCGTTACCCCAACTGGAGTAGAAAATTCACGTATTTGCATTAGCATAATTGGCTTTGAAAATTAATGCATGCGCATTGTGTTGCGATTGTTGACAATGGATACGGAGTTGGTTTTGAAGGCTTTATATGTTTTCGACAGATTATTTCAAACAATTCTGTTTATTTTTTTAGTGTTTGATGCATTTAAAACTAAATATTATTAATTAACCGATCTATTCATGATAAATCTGAGAAAATTTTGTTGAAAACTTCTTGAGATATTATATAAATTAAGAAAAATATTCTTTAATGCCCATAAGGTTTAAATACTCAGCGACTCTGTTTTCAGTACTCATATTTAAAAAAATGCTTCATTTCAGTAAAAAATATATTATTATATTTATTGCAGTTTAATCCTTTCCACTTTAATTTAAAGCATAAATTCTACAGGAGCTAACAGAAAATTAGAGAGATACATACTACGTTATAGCTGAAGGCCTTTATTATATTATGAGTAAATTATATGACTATTAAAATTTGGAGTTTTAAAATATTTTAATGAAGAAGCATTTAAAATGGGTGTTCCATAAAATATTTAATTATTAAAATTTTAACGTGCATTAAGATTGGCGAACCGGCTGGTTGCCAAAGGTGGCTAGTGTTAAATAAGTTGGATTACACCAAATGTTTTGTAAAAATTCCATATTGTAGTCATACAAAATTACTAAAGTATATGGATATGATACTTGTACTTTGAATTTATACTTATTTGAATACAAATCAAATTGATTTGGAAATTTAAATTTTAAATTTTTCTTCATTTTATTTAAACCTCAGAACAATTTAATTTATTAATATACCAATAACGATTATCTTACATTTCTTTAAGTAATTTTTTAAATTGAAGCTTCTAGATATGGCTCCCCTCCAAAAGAAATTTTTTAATTAATGATTTTTTTAATTTACTTATTATGTATATTGGAACTTTTTTTTGCATATTTTAGCAGTAATGTTCTGTATCTACATGATATATATATATATTATTCCAAATCACAAATTATTTTACTTTTATATATGGAAAATATTTATGCAGATTTCTCAAGCTAAAATTTAATTGCATTGGCTTGGATTGGCATTTAAAGGATTGTCTTGTCAAAGAAACCCTTGAAACAGAATTAAGACTATAATTATTCTTTTTTTTCAGACAACAAAATTGATATTTATTTTATATCATAGAAAAATATATACATTCATTCTTCTTAACTCGGTGGCTGTCTAGGGTATATGTGTTGCAGAATGATCATAATGTCTTGCCCTTGTTATAAAATATATTGCATTAAAACTATTAGTTACACGTTTCTTTTTTGTTAAGCCCTTTATTAAACTTGTAATGAGATTAAGTATATTAACAAATTTCCATGTGCTTTTTTTTTGCCGCTTGAAAATATCAGGATGTATTCTAGTTTTCACTAAAAGTTATCAACAATTTTTTATGAAACACTAGATACTGTTCATGCTTGACTCAATGAAATAGTGTGGCAAACATCCATGACATCTAAATTCCCTTTGAACAGAAAAGGCTGATTTTATTTCAAACTATCACAAAAATATTTTTTTTTCTCTCTCAACTCCATTTAGTTAAAAATTTTGAGTTTCATTCACTCTTATTTGTATTGACTAACTACATCATTTTTTCATTGGTAACTCTTCTCCCTTAATAACAGCATTGTGCTATGATAATTTTATATTACTATCTATTATTATTAGTATATGTATATAATAATAATTTAATCATGTTCTAAAATTTTCTTCTGATTAGAACTTTGACTTCACTGTTTTAACATTCACTTCTTCTGAGTTATATGTGCTCTTATTTTACCATACCAATTCTACATATGCTGAAACCTAAATGTTGTCTTAGCTGAATTATCCTCTAAAGCTGCTGAAATTCTGAATGCTTTATTATGTCATCTTTTTCTTGCTTTTTGCTATTCTATTTAAAAAAGACACTGCCTGGTCAGGTTCAATTAAAGTACCTTTAATAATATCTAAAAATTGAAATCTTTTTATCACCACGAAATATTTACTGAATAAAATATATTGTTTAATGATTACCTTGTCAGCTTTCCTATTTCAACTAAGATACCAATTCATGCACACACATATGCACACATGCACTCACACTGAGAAAATTTTTAAATTTATAAGTCCTAACTTTTTAAGTATGATCTCAATGTATCATCATGCTTTAAAAAAAACTTTTAGCCTTATTTGAATGGTATTCACATTTTATTATTTTTTTCAAATTTGTTAAAATATTTCATATGTTTTTCTTTTATAGATTATGTGATCGGAAAGGATGGACAACTGCTCGACTTATACTAGCTCTTCCTCGAGGAAATAAAGCAAAAGAAGATGTCATTATGCATAATTATTTGCTGCCATCCTCATCTCATTCTGTACTTCAGTGGGTAAGAAAGCATCTTGCCTCTCGGGTTAAGGAAATCACCTCTGATTCTGAATTGGAGCAATGGATGACTTACACACCTTCTTCAAAAAAGACTGAACTGCGGGTGATTTTATTTTCCATTTTGAAGTCTTGTCCAATGTTCCTGTCAGCTCTTGCTATCAAATTCAATGGTAGGGTAAAATTTGCAACTGTAGACACATCCACAATAAAGTCTTATAAAAAATTCATAAATTCCTTGGAACAGCCTGTGTATTTAGTTGTAACTCCAGAAAAAAACTTTGTGTATGGTAAAAATCGAGGTGAGTGTTACAATTTCAAATCCATGGAGTTTTTCCTACGAACTTTTGTACCTGAAATGAATGACATTTTCTTGTGGTCATTAGTATTGGTCAATGCAATTGCTGGCTTTGAACTGTTTTTCATGTATAGCCACATATGGAAACATTTCTTGTTATATGTTATTTGTGTTGTTAAGTATAATTGTGTATTGTTCCTTCTTTGGTTAATGGTTTTAGGCCTTTATCAGTTTCCATTTATGCAGACTTGTACTGATGCTTTTCTTCAGTGTGTACGATGTGTTAGTGGGTCCAATATAGCTTCTGTTTTAAGAGCTGATTATAAGAGCTTTTACTCATCTACATTTCTGTTAGGGACCTTTGTAGTGTTTGCCAGTATTTCCGGATTTTTTCTGCGCAAGTTCAAATGGTTACAAGTTGACGATGATACCTCCATATTTGCCCATTGGTGGTCTGTTCCTGGTGAAACTGTCATATCACCTTATTTCTTTAGATCAAGGGTTCCTTTAACCAGGTCAATTGCCCCTCTGGACCATGACCTAGAAGTTGGAATGGAACTCCTTATAGAAAGGCTTGCTGTTCCAAATTTATGGTTACAACCTGTGATAAACATGGACTATCTTAAAGACCTACCTGTCTGGAGATATCGCGGTTGGTGTGAAGCTGATGACGATGACGGGAAAGTTGAGGTTTTGTATTCAAGTGATGATGAAAATACAAATTTAATTACATTCAAGCCAGTACATGAATCTACAGTCCATGATGTAGAATCAACAGTATATACCATGTCACCCCAATCTAATATTTCTCCATCTAATGAAAATTCCATGGCTAGTCAAGAGCAGCGTGACAAAACTCATGACCAGAGTATTGTGGATAGTGCACCTTGTTCGAATACCACCTCTTCGTCCTCATCTTGTGCAGCTTGTGGTTCAAATATATCAAGTAAGCCCAATTCTGAAAAACCCGAAGAACAAAGAGCACCACAAGGGATGTTGGAATTTAGAGAATGTTCTATTTGCCTGGAAAGTTATCGTTATTCTGAACTATTGTGTGGTCTTCCATGTGGTCATAATTTTCACATGCACTGTATTATGTCCTGGATATCGCGAGACAATCATTGCTGTCCAATTTGTCGTTGGCCTTCTTATAAATGTAAAAATGCTTCTTTACACTTGCACACTCAGTAATTTTAGTTTCTAATTAGAGCAGCTGAAATCTTTTTTTTTATATATACATGCACCATTAAGCCAAAATTTTGATGTCCTCAAAATTTAGTTTTATGTCCTGTATTTGTATATGTGATTACTGTTAGATGTGAAACTTTTAAAAGAATCTTGTCAAGTGTGTCGGGAACTTCGTTTTACTCTAAATAGTAGAATTTCTAATTTCTGTTTAATTCACTAGATTTATTTACCTTATTTAGAAAGTACAAAATATTCACTTGGTATAAAAATAAGCAGAGGCATTAAAACTTTCTGAAAACTGTAGAAGTTTTTTATAAAAGAGCCAAATTTTGTCTAAAAATTATTTGTAGTAGAAGCCTATTGATAAATGTAGAATAGATTGATGGATTTCTACCTCTTTAAATTTTGTTACCATGTCCAATTTCAAATTCACCATAGTGATTTAAAGAATAAAGCCTGATTAAAAAAAATGTTTTGAGGTACAATTATTGATTGTTTTACATGTAATTTTGAACTGTTTCAAGTTGTGATTATAATGAGATTGTTAAATATACACATTTTAAATTTGATCAAATTTTATGTAAATATTCAACAGTTTCAATCAAATTTAGCAAAAATTGTTGTAAAAATGTTCCCTTTTTCTCTTGAAATAACATTTTTCAAGCTAAAATATTTAATTAAGTTCAATCAAATAATTTCAAAGTATTTTTAAATATCTTTATTCTTTTTTGAATAATGTTTATATTCTGCTTGTAGATTTGCGAGTTTTATCATTTATTGATATGAACCATCTTAAATCTTCGAAGCTATGCCTGATCTGTATGTGGATATCGTGACTGTTATATTCGTATGTCAGTGTATGTTTTGGTGTATATAGTTGATTGACACAATTGTTCAAATCTTTATGAATATTTTCCATATTATTCCTTTTCGGCTAGTCTTCAGGAAGCTGTTCCAAACCAATGTTTATTTTTTTCTTTGATTAATTTGTGTAAATTAAGTTTATTTGCCAGCTCATCAATAATTTATTTTGTAAAGTCTTAATCCTTTATTTTATGACGTATACACAACAATTCAATTTTTGTGATTGCGAAAACTGCATAGTTTTAAATTTATACTAGTTATTTTATAGCATACTTAACATTTTTTTTCTCTCCATTATGTTGTACTCAATTATATGACATAATTTAAAGCCTTGCAAAGAACAGAGATATATACTGCATGTGTAGCATTGTCAATATGTATGGCATATAGTTGTTTGTTGTTCAGTCTTTAACCTCTGGCTAGTAATGAAATAATTTATGGTGTTTGCAGTTTGTGATTTTCATGTATTACATTTATACTGTTTCTTTAGATTAACTGATGTAAGTGGCTTCAATCAATTTGGATATTTTATATAATGGACATTTAGATGTTTAAATATGCTTTTTAAAATATTATGATGGCAAAGTAGTAGATCTGAGTAAATAAAATTTTCATTACATAAAGTAAATAATTAATGATGAAACTGACATGCTGGTGCATCATATTTACATTCAGTTTCCATATTTTAAACTTATAAAGTAAAATCTATTAAAAACACTATAATATGATTGAAAATTATATGAAATCATTAGTCATCTCAAGTCTAGTTCAGATTCTTTGCTGAATCAGTATGACAACACATTCCCTAAACAGAATGTCTTCTTGTTACATAGTAAAGGAAATACATGCTATGGTGTGCAACCTATTTTGTCATAACAGTTTTTTAATTTGTGTTCAAGACTTTGAGAATTAGAATTTCAACATTATTTCAATTTGTGTATGGGAACAAGTGATAGCCAAAATTCATTAATTGATTCATTTTTAAAAATTTGAGTCCAAAAAATTTCCAAGGTAGCTTTTATGATAATTTTTTTTCAATTCTCAAATAAACTAATTAAAAGAATATTTAAAGATAAATATGAGGATACTTTCTCATTCCAATTCTAAAAATGTGTTTAATTATTTATGATGCATTTATTGCAAAAGAATTGTTTTTATTAATAGTAAAGCATTGTATTGTTCCTATTGGTTTCAGGGGAGAGGGTGAATAAGAAATTACCTGATTTTATCTCCTGTCTTTTTGTATGATTTTATATTATCATAATGTTGAATTTTTATTTTATAATTATATTTATTTATCTCCTTCCCAATTGTACTGTTGAATAATATTTCTTTCGCCATGTATTTCTTAACCTGTCTTTCTAAAGAAAATATAAAATTTTATAATAGAGAAGTATTAATTTTTGCAATATTTTCCTCTAGTTCTAAATTGCAATGTATTAAATTTCTTTTGGTTTTTCCAATTTGATAGTTTTATAAACATTTAAATGCATATTTTTCAATTTTTTTAAAAAAGTACATATGGTATTATTTCATTAAAGCAGACCACTATAAAATAGTTTCTGTGTTCAACTTGCTGATGAATATTCTCTATGGTTTTTGAAAATAAATTTTAGTTCAAGATATTTTGAATGACTGTCTTCAAAAATAATTTCACTCTTTTGTAATACTATGTTAAAATTAATAACATTATTCCATTACAAAATTGATTGCAATATGGAATTACTTAATATATATATTTTTAAAAAAAATTTAATAAATATGATTATATTTTCATCAAATAAATTTTATTTCCATAAAATTGTGATTTGTTTTCAATTTATATATGTGTATTTGAAGTTCGTGTGTCTTGAATTTTATGATCATATAAAGTGAAAGAACTTATTTGTTAGCAGATTGCCAAATAAACGGTTTCTTTTGTTGTTTTTAATAATATGTTTGATGTTTGTTATTTTTATGTCGATCTTTGAGTTGTTGTTTTGTTTCTGTTCTTTATTATATATTCTATATATAGATGTTATATCTTGTCAAGTATGCAAGTCTTGTCAAGTATGCAATTTTCAATAATTGTCAAATTTTTGTTTTTATGTATCTATAATTTTTTTTGCTATATTTCACAAGAACCGAGTTTTATTAGTTACATTTAGCTTTATAAATTTGAAACATAATTATTAGTATATTTAGATTTGTATGTTATGTCTATATTTAAGTTCTGTTAAAAATTTTTTAAACATCTCTGCAAAATTGAAGAAATATATATATATATATATATATATATATACATAAATTATATTTCGCATTATTACTTTTTTGAAGGGAAAATTTTTTTTTCTCTGAAGTTATAAATTTGCCTTGAAAAGAAACAGGCATTTCGGTATTTTGAATTTACATTGTGCATTGTAAGAATAATCGACTTCTCAAAAAATTTCTCAATATTTTCTATTTTTTGTAACTCTCTTTTTTATTTTATTATGAGTATAAAGTTTGCAGTTCATTATAATTTGTTTCATATTTAAAAAACAAAAGGAAATAAAGAATTCTAGAAAGATTGGTAAGATTTATCTCTCATTTTTTTCTGTTAATTAGTTCTATCAACTTTTTTTTATTACAATGTGAGTTAACTTTAAAAATTTGCAAAATTGATTGGTAATCAAAAGTTTGATATGCCAGTTTGTTTGCTGGATTTTTTATGTTAACAGCTGAGTTTTAGTGAAGAAAGGCTTTTGATATGATTAAAATAGTTATCAAGATATTTTTCGAAATTATTAAAAAGTTTTGGGAAGTATTAAAAGACCTTTTTTTTATTCTTCTTGGAATTAAGTATTCAGTTCTTCTTCTTCTTGGAATTAAGTATTCAGTTAAATATGAAAAGCATTTGAAGCAGTAGTGCTATGTTGTTAATCGATTTGCTATATATAAGAATGTGTATTTGTATTGTACAAATGCTCATTACAAATTGGTATTGTTATATGCTGATTACAAATTTTATATTTTTGTTTAATACTTTAGTTCCTTTTCGGTCCATCTTTACTGTTCATTATGCATTTGTTACTTTAAAATGCTTTTATTTGTTAAACTCCAGAAAAATAGAGTACATTATCTAATAATTAGGAAAATACTATTGAAATTTTTAACTTGTTGATATTAGTAATCGAACAATTTTATTGGATCCTTGTAAGAATTGGTTAAAGGTGGATAATTGTATGGAATTGCTAGAGCTTAAAATATTTTTTTTATTACAAAATAATAAATATTTTTTATTCTAATGATTTTTGTTTGCTATTAAAATCAATTTGGAGTTTAGATAATAAAAATTATGTGCATAAAAATAACTGCTGAAGTAACATTAAAAATTTGATTAATAATTGTGCTTAATTTATGCTGTACTTGAAAAATCATTTAATTTTTTTTGTCATAATTCTTTTTTTAAGCAGTACTTTTGAATTATAACAAATTTGATTGGTTAATGATGAGAGATCAAGACTTAGTTTGTTTTATTTTTAATCTTTGTTCAAACTAATGAACATTTATTCCACATGCCAGTATTTTTTTTCTTTTCTTTTTAGAATTTTTCATTGCAGTTGAAAAACTGATATTAATTTCATCCTTATCAGTGTTTATGTTCTTTAATCATTTGCTTTTTATATATTAAAAAAAACTTTTCAATAATGCTATAAGCAACAAATGAATATTGACAACTGTTTAAATTTCTCCAAATGTTTTTTTCTTTTAATTTTTATATAAGTGTATTGTGTATAAAAAGTAATACAGTATCATATATGTAGAGTCAAACTTTGAGATTAAAGAGTTGATTGTTAATATGTTTTATTAATTGAAATAATTATGTCGTTAAATGTGTATTCAAAGGAAATTATGTGTGTTTTATATTACATGAGAAAAATTTGTTTCACATATGCATTTGAACTAAGAAATTATTTGGATTACTATTTAAGAATTGCATATTATTGTTCTTAGTATTTTATTTGTACGTTGCTTGATAGTGCCAAATTAGCATTTAAAATAATAGCTTTTATACATGCTTAACAAATATTTTTGAATTTTTGCTAAATTATTCAAATTTCTAATTTTTAATGATTATATGTGAATTTGTTGATGATTTATATTAATATTTCAAAATATTTGATAATTCTAAAAATATAATTATAAATTATTTCTTACTTTTTGTATTTAATTGAGCTTCGATTTACTTGAAATTTCACTAATTCAAACATCAAAATTTGATTCTTTTCAATTTTCAATTCTATTTAAAAATATATTATTAGTATATAATGCTTGAAATTCTGAATTTATACACTAGTTAATAACTTGTGTATATTTTATTTGAAGAACAAATGTTGTCTTGCACATTTCTGATTTACATGTAAAAAATTTGTTTCTTTAATATAATGAATATTCTTTTACAGTTAAGAAACTTTGAGACTACATCTATTACACAAATGGTGATACTGACTTTTCCTCAATATATTAAATGTATCTTAATTTTCTATTAATGTGATATGGCTATGTATTGTAGCTTCTTCCTCTGAATCATATAATTTTTCCAATAATATGATCTGAAATGTAAATCTTTTTTAATTCATTGGTACTAGCTCTGTGTGTGCGTTGGGATGTCATTCCTTTATAAATGAGACAAAGATGTTGAAATAATTGTTTTACATTTTTTAATGATGCTGTTCAATTTTCTATTTGAATTACAGTACATGATAGTGTGAACAGCCTTTCAGAGAATATTTTGTTCTGTATTTGAAGCTGATTTTTCATGAAATAAATGTTGTCATTGGCAGTTTTGTGATTTTTTTTTTGTAAACATTTTCTCACACTGTTGAGTACTTACCTTCGAAAATTTTTAATACTAAAATAAATAAATTGGTTAAAAATATAAAAATGTGGAAAGTATAATGGAACTGCTATTCTAACAAGATTGCAAAATGTATATTTTTATTGACTGCAAAAAAGAAAAAAAAATTAAGCATCAAATTTCTAAAATATATTAAGACTGTGTTCTTTAAAAGCTGTGCACAATTCTGTTCGACATGTACATGAATCATCCAAAAACAGTATTTCATAATACAATGAAAACAGTTTTAGTTCCATTGCAACAGTAAAATGTATTGTGGAAAATTATGCAAAAAAATATTTTGAAAAAAATTGTCATCATTTAGGAGGAAAAAATGCTCAATAACATAATTAGGATTATTTAAATAAATCAATTTTAAAATAGTTTTAAATTTGTTTTTGTACAATTATACTTTCAGAAAGTATTTCTAATCTAAAACTATATAGATGTTAAATAGAATTCTTTTTTCTTTTTTTACAACAATGCAAGGATATTAGATGATTAAATATTTGATGGAATAAAGAAAATGGGTCTCATTTTAGTTTAACACTGATATCTGTTGTTGAAAATTATCCAAGAAATAGTTTTTTTTTTCAATTGCCAAAATTTAGAAAAAATTTGCGTCACACCATTAGTATTCATTTTAACTAATACAATTTTTTAAATTGTAAAATTACACAAAAAACAGCTTCGGGGAATAATATTTTAAAGAGTTATTTCCTAAAAACCTCAAAATCTCGCTTGATTTTTAATTAATAAACTCTAATTAAGGTTTTAAAAACTTCTGCGATATGCATATTCTTATTCTCTAAAACATATTTGTGCTGAATTTGATAGCTATAAGTCAAATGGTTTTTCCTGTAGAGCTCCAATGCATAGACATACACACACATTCATCGTTGTTATTAATAAACGATCCAGGATTCACTTAAACTTATTTTGTTTCAATAAAAATCGCAAATAATTATAACTAAATTGGTAACATTATTTTTTGTGAGAATCGTCTTTGTGAAACAGTATTATTGCTGCTAACTCTCTAAAAGTTGTTTTCCAGCAAGGACCCTTTTATTGCTACAAATAAACATTTTAGTCTTGGAGGAATATTTAAAAAAAAAAAAAAAAACAATGCATATTTAGCCTCCAAGATAAAAATTACTTTAAATATCTAGGATTATCATTAAATATCCATTAAAAATATTTTCAAATATTTTTCGTAATACTAATAAATACCAAAATAGACCATGGGCTGACTAATTCGAGATGTGATACAAGAATTCAAAGTTAACTGGCAATTCCATTTTCTGATACCGACTGTTATTTGAAAAATGGCGAGAAAACCAAAAGATATGTCGATAGAGCAATAGGTTCAAGAGGGACGGACTTTTAAATAGGTAAAATAGGACTCCTTAGGGCTCCACAGTTTTAGGAGTCTCCGCACCTTCAACATATATATATATATTTTGCAATATTTTGAGAGTTATTTAATTCTGTTTTTTCATTTAACTATAAATTCCAGGCAATTTATTCAATTTAAAATCAAATATTATTTAAATTAATTTTGAACATTATTCTACTAACACTCCTACTTAATTATTATCCGCAAATTTTATGTTATTTTATAATTTAAAAAAAAATGTGCGATCCTGTGTTTAAATATTTTTATTTTGGTTAAGAAAGATGTTTTCTATTTCATTATTTGGTTTATTACTGGAATTACTTTTAAATTCAAGTTATACGTTTCATTTGTTTATATATGCAATATACTGAAACCAAATTTCAGAAAGTGATCTGGAACTAAGTGTTTTGCTCTTCCAGTATGTCAAAATTTGCTACTTATATAAGGGTTTAATTAAAAATCGATAAACATTTTATGTTTCGTAAGTTTGGAGGAAAAAGAGGTTTCCGAGATTCACACTGCCTATTGGCCCGACTCTAGAAGGTCTTAATTTGGCCATGGGTTCAAGATACGGTAATTCAGTCAATTCATGTGTGGCCACAGTCATATGACAAATGTAATTGCACCTCATTTGACACCTAGTTGCACGCTGTTTTATAGAGTAACTTCACTGTTTTTCCACATGTAGTCTGAGTTATGAATTCTAAGATTAATTTGAAGATATATTCGGTGGGTATTAAGTGAACGTGTATTGCTTTCATTCCTTAATTGAACTGGCGGGAATAGTCTCTTTGAAATTTTCTCGCATACTTCCTAATGAAGGTGTTATCCCCTCGATCTTGGTTCCCGCATAAAAATTGGAACTTTGAATAAGGTTCTGATAGGCACGAGTTCTCAGACTTTTATTTTCAGAATCTCGCACATTAGCTTTTTTGTTCTTCACAGTATAGAGAAGAAAATCTAGTATGCATTTTGGATGTCTTTTTATCAACCGATTATAAAAATTCAATTGTAATTTTTGCCACTATATCACATACCAAATTTCATTCATTCACTAATGCATCTATTTTCGAATTATCGTATTTACAAACGAATAGATGGTTATTCCCTTGGTTCAAATTTTGAAACAAATCTATATTTTAAATGATATGTATCAATTTAATTTATCTGCTGTTTGTGTTTTGTAGCTAAAATGGTCACTTTCTATTAGCCAGTCAAACTTCCTGTGAATGGATTACAATAGAAATTTGATAAAAATCTAGAAATTTCGTATTAAGACCATAAACAATTTCATTCGTCTAGTTCAAAATATATTTAAGTCATCGTGTTCCCAGACAGAGAGGCATAATTCCAAAAATGTGTTTTTTTAATTCAAAGAAGTCTGCATTATGGAGATTTGTCGAAATTTCGAGGTGGAATTTTTTGACGACAGCGATACTTTCTCTTTGTATATATGTGTAGACAAGAAGTCATATCACTGACTGTCCGACCCACCCGAAGGCACACGGATAAAGAAAACTGAATGACATGACTGCCGCTACAGCAGCACTGGCGGGAACTGTGGTTGAGTCCTAATGACATTCACCGGCCACGGTACAACCCTTCCCTAAGGAAGTACGTCCCTTCATCGATGGGAGAAGCCAGACCCCCACTTTTTCGTGTATCTCCCAGGGTGGCAAGATCCAACCACCATACCGGAAGCATCTCATCCTCATTTCGAGGTACTCCCCTGGGGGGGATAAATCTAAATAAAAATTCAATTCGATCTAAAATTCGCTTATTTTGCTGATAGAAAGAACACATCATCAAAATAACAATTTTTTTAAAGAAAAATTGAAGACAACAACAATTAAATAAGTTTCTTCCGCGCAACTATTTTCAAGAATTCTATCATCGAAAATAGAGGAATTAAAATCATTATTAATTTTCAAAACTAAGATTACGGCAGCATCAAAAGCACAAACTTTTATGTCGTTAGTTACAGTTTCCCAAGATTTTAAGACGCAGAATTGATTTGTTCTTATCTGCACAAATATTTTGACAAGAGTTTGTATCGTTATTACCCGGCTTCTATAAAATTTGCAAAACACACAGGCAATTTTTTTTTATTTCGAACTATACTACGCGCCAATTTTCAATCTGCGCGCAATATTTATCCTTTCAATTAAAAATGGATAAATTGAATCAAAAAATGGTTTATTATAATAGAAAATGCTAAATCTGACAATATTTTCAGATGTAATATTACTTTACAAATAAGTTAGTCCTTAAAAACTAGAGATCAGGAATAGTAAGGAAGACTATTTTTTTCAATAAACTAGAGATCAGGAACAGTAAGGAAGACTATTTTTTTTTCAATAAATTAGAGATCAGGAATAGTAAGGAAGACTATTTTTTTCAATAAACTAGAGATCAGGAATAGTAAAGAAGAATATTTTTTCAATAAACTAGAGATCAAGAATAGTAAGGAAGACTATTTTTTTTCAATAAACTAGAGATCAGGAATAGTAAGGAGGACTAATTTTTCAATATCAGATAATGTTTTAAAAAGCGAGAAATTAGAAGACGAGAAAGCTTTCTTTAACACATATACCTTCCACCATGTATTTTCTAACACATTCCATATATATAGGCTGTCCAAAGACATTTCCCGCGCTTTTTACTACCGAAAACATCTGCGGGTGGATTTATCCACTGCGCGGAATTCCCCACTTTCCTCTAATGTAATCGTCAAAAAAAAATTTTGAATTTGAAGTTTTGAAGAATCTCCACATTTCAGATTCCTCTGAGTCTGAAAAACTCATTAGTGGCATTATGTCTGTCTATCTACCAGTGAACACGACACACAAAAACCTTTGAGCTAGAGGGCTGGAATTTGGTATATATAATTATGACAAAATTTATAAAATTCTATCAAATTTTGATCAAAATCTATCCTCAAGTAAGTCTGTTTGTTTGGCTGTTAGAGTACAAATGAACCTGATAACTGCGAAGCGCAAAGAGCTCGGTATATAAAATTTGGTGCACAGATTTAGCATCTTAAATATAAATATGCATCAAATTTTGGAATCAAATTTGTGAAACGGGCCGTTTGTCGGTCTGTACTTTCGTTTGCATGTAAACATGATATACCCTCATGAATACTACCTTTTCCAACTGTACTTTCTTTCTCTTAATCCCCAGATTCGCCAATTAACCTGTCATCAAAGAATATCTTTACGGTGGTGCCATCTAGTAACTAAACTGACATAATTTTACTGCTCATTGAAATTCTCAACCATCATTTTTTTATTTAATTATAAATTAACTTTATTTCTAATTAGATTTATAAATTATTAAATCGAAAAATCAAAATATTAAATTTTCAATTATTTAAAATAAAATCTTCAGTATAAATCAATCTGCTATATATATTATTTATTGCTCCTCACTTAAAAACCGTCTAAACTCAAGGCCTCAAGAATTGCCTTAATTGTCTGGTGATAGTTACGATTTTAACAGGGTAATAAAAGCTTACTCAATTTTTTTTCAAACTTTGATTAAATATTTAATTGAAAATGAATCAAAATTTCAACGCTTTTTCTTTAGTAGCTTTAGAGCATATTATTGCATAAAAATCAATTTTTTGCCACTTAAAGATTCAAAAAATAAGTTTTTTTTTTTTTTTTTGTGATAACAATTTAATGTTCGCGCAATTTCTTCTCTAATTTTAATAAATTTTTAAAAATATCTTGATTATATTTTATATAATTACTTTTTATTGTTTTAACTATATTATAACTGCTATCCTATTAGCAGAAGTTGCTCAACAACATTCATTACAAAGATATCTTTACGGCATAGGCTGGCATATTGGACGACATCGTAGAAATATCGCACAACATCTAGTGCTAATAGTTATATAATTAAAAGCAATTTTTAAAAAATAATAATTATAAAAAAGAAATAGGCGAATCAAGTTCAAAAAGTTATTATCCTGCGCTATTTCGGACTGAAGTTCGTATCGACTTTAAAAATTTTTTTATCTATTGCTATGGTGTGTAAATTATTGCATAATCAATTGTTATGAAAGGGCTATTTCGAATTATACTGAATGTGTTCGAATAAAGAAATTCGGGATACCAAAATAAAATTTGTAAAAGGCGAAAGGAAGAAATTTTAGTTTTAACGCATCAACATTTTAATTCAGCAAAACTGGTTTTTTTTCAATTAAAGTTTTCTTTACCATATAAATGTAACCCCCCGGGGGGCACCTCGAAATGAGGATGAGATGCTTCCGGCATGGTGGTTGGATCTCGCCACCCTGGAGGGAACACTGATAGGTGGGGGATCTGACTCCTCCCATCGATGAAGGGACGTACTTCACTCGGGAAGGGTTGTACCGTGGCCACAGTTCCCGCCAATGTTGCTGTTGCGGCGGTCCGGTCATTCAGTTTTTATGGTTTAAATCCGTGTGCCTTCGTGGCGGTTCGGAGAGTTAGATGGCTGACTTATCATATAAATGTTTTTCTGTTATTGAAAAAAAAGTATAAAAATATATTTGATTGAATTTCATAACGCACGCACGCACACACACACACACAAACACTACAGTTTTATTTTATAATTTAAATTATTATTCGAGTTCATTTCTTTAGGCTAAATGAACTTGAAAGTATTATTTGGCGAATTCCGAGGCATTGAAACACAAAATATTTTTTTAGATTTATTTATTTATCATTCTTTAAAAATAAATAATCCCACAGATGAAGGTCAATTTTCATTTTACTAACAATAAAATAATTTTTTTTTATTCTTTCAAAGATTTTACTAATAATTATTTCAATTAACAGTTGATTATTAAAGAAAGTATAATAATTGTTTATCAAAATGCTGGAAAATAGTATTTTATTAAATTTATTAAAGTATTTCTTAAATAATTTTAAAAGATCTGTGATTAATAAGTTTGTGTAGACCATTTTTATACAGTTTGTTTTTCTTAAAACTTTGATTGTTACAAGACGGTTTTTCTGATTTGTATTTTATTTAAATGCCTTACAATTACATTTGGGAAGTAATAAGTATTTTGTGAGAAGAATGACAAGTGATTTCTTAAATATATTGATTTTTAAAGAACTAAAAATTAAAAGAAGAAACTTGCTTAATTTTTCAAATTTTTTACCAATTAATTATATTATTAATTATTATTAAGTTATACTAGAGCTATTATTAACCAGGAAAATGATATATATTTTTTTATTTTCGCGGTTATAAATCCTTCTTCCTTTTTGAGAGAAATAATTGGTTTGAGTTGCAACTGGCAAATTTAGAATTTTTCTCAGGTTACTTTTCCCAAAATCATGCCTAGTATGAAATCCTAAAAGTGATTCAGATTGCTAGAAATTTTTTCTGTAAACTCAACGCACATAAATTTCATAAAAATAGTAATACAGATATAAAAACGCTGCTTAAAAAACATTTTAAAAAAACTGAAAAAAATCGTATACTTTCCAAAAATTCATACAAATTTTTAAGAAAATATAAATATTTCCTCCAAATCTAATTTAGATATCCGAAATCGTATCTTTAATGCTAAGCTCATTATGAGGAACCTTCAGAAATACTTGATGAGTAAGTATTGAAAATTGAAAGAAAAGAAGCATATAAAAACGTAATTAAGAGAAAGTAAATTAAAATTAAGTATTAAATTCTAAATATTACATCTATAAGATTTAATTCTTATAATACAATTGCAACCGATTCTGAATTGTTCATCATGAAAATAATGTTTTGATATCGTCTGCTTATTTAAATGATATTTTTTTTTCTAATATCGTCTGCTTATCTAAATGATATTAATTTTTTTTCTACCGTCTATTTATCTAAGGATATTAATTTTTTTCTCATATCGTCTGTTCATCTAAATGATGTTAATTTAAATTAGCAATTACTTAAAAAATAAATTATATTTACGAACTATATTGCGAAAAATTTGTTAAGTTATTAGGATTTATAAGTTTATTCTCATTTTAATCTTGAAACTTTAACGAAAATTATTTAATACTTTAAATGAAAAAAAAAATTGATTTGATTGAATGATTTTTAGTTTTAATCTTTATGTTTTAAAACAATGAAAATGCTCGCGACAAACAAAAAGATTTAACAATTTCTTCAAAACATTTATGGCAACAATTTTCCTTGATTAAAAAAAAAAAAAATCTGAACTACACAGAATCATTAAGTCAGAATACAAAGCATGTAATTGTGAAAGTGATGGAATTCGAAGAATGTTAATTTTCTTTTCTGGTAAGTTTTTATGAATAAATTTTTAATTAATATTTTATAGAAAATGAATGTGAGTGATAGTAAAATAGAACATTAAATAATAAGTTACAATCTATGAGAAAAATATTACAATGATGAAATCAGATAAAATTCAATGTTCCATTTGTAGTGAAAATATGCACATGCATAGTTGTTTTGAAATGTTGTCGAATTCTTTTCAAAGGTTTTCATATTTAATATACTTTTATGTAAAACAATAGCTTTAATACTTAAAAACTAGAATATTCATTTTTACTTTAAATTTATGTCAATCCCAAGTGAAATTTTGGTTAATGGAGTCCTCAGTTTGAAAAATGAATTCCAAAATTAAATTGATATGTATATCGAGTGAGCATAAATTATCTTCATTTAAAGTTAATCACTGAAAGCAGAAAATCCTTTCTAAAATTGAAAGAAATTATGTTTAGTTATTTTTAAACACATTTTCAAATTGCTAAAATACTCTCTAAATATGTCCTCAATATGAAAATATATTTGATTTATAAATTAAAACTTTGCCATAAAAATCCATGAAATTAATTTTCTATTTGTCATTTGACATGTGTAAAATACTTTAGTGGCCATTTTTAGTTTTATATTTAGGTTCTATTAATATTTATAATTTCACAAATTTCCCACACATTCTACCAATATACCCAATATACTCAAAGAAAGCGAAATGTTTATTTGAAAAAAAAAAAAGTTCAGTTTTTTAGACATTATACTCAGATCTTAAAAATAAAAATAAAAATTGAGATCTGCTTATTTATAATTCTCTTTCTAAAACTTGTTCGCGTATTCTATTGTGTAGTAAATTTGTTAGAAATAATTCTATCAATATTTAAAAACTGAAAAAAAATATATATATAGAAATAAATTTCTTTCTCGGGAATCGTAAAATTCTGCATTTCCTTTCTTCATATTTATGATATAAATTGCTTTTGGAAGGAAAAGAAGTCGAATTCATTTCAACAATTTAATATCTATTTTTTCTGATTTTACTGAGAAAAAGAATTCATATTTTTGATTATGTAATTTGAGCTTATATTTTGCTGATATCTCGTTTAGATAAATTTATAAAATTCCATTCAAAAATATTTCCTTATTAAAAAAAGGAAAAATAAACGCAACGCAATTTTTTAAAGAGTGTGTTGTGGCATATTTATTGTTAGCCGAAATAGTTAAATATCGCTTAAATTTTAAAATACGACATTTATAGAGAATAAAACAATTATTTTGCATAAAATTTCTATCGATATATATGCTCGTAACAATTTAAAATAATGAATTATCACAAACGATAGACATAGAACTCTCGCCTAGGACAGTAAATAAATCTTGATTATTTGAAAATATTAAATTTTCATGACTAATGATGATCAATTAAAGATTATTTTTTGCGTACTATTTTTGTAATCAAAAGAAAAATGATTTACTATTGCAAAATGCAGTAAAATTTTGATACAACATGAAGTTGATTTATCTGAGAGTTTAAATTAAGAAAAACTAGTTCTAATAAATTAATGAAAAGAGTTTCAGAAAATGTACTTTTATTCATATAATAAAAAAAAATTGTAGTTAAATTATTATAATTATTTTTTTGCTTTTTAATTTCATGCTAATAATTCATTATTATGAATATTATAGAATCCTGCAATCAGTGTTTCTCATATTTACTACCAGGTGGCGCCACGATCAGGAAATCAAAATATAATTATATCTATTTAATGACAATTAAGTCATCAAAATATTGAAATAGTTTACTCTCTTAAAAAATACATAGGTATATAAAATTTCAAAACTTTCACACAAAAGAAAATGAGTAAAAAATCGATTTTGAAATCCATCTTTTACATACAAAGAAACAAGTAAAGTCAAATAAAAGCATGAAATGAGTACGAAATGAATTAATAAAAATAAGTGCAGTAAGACAAAACAATATTTTTTATACTGAAAATGCCAGTGAAAATTTAATTTTAGCATTCAGTAGTTTTTATAAATAATGTATGGTTAGCAAACAAACAGTTATTTTAATAAATAAATTAAGGCATTAATAGTTTTTAAAAAATAATTTCAACAAATAAATAATTTTAATAAGAAAATCATATGCAATACTGTAAATGGAGCAGCTTTACATTAAATTTCAAAATAAGTTATAAAGAATTTACATTTAATGCGTTGGGTATTTAAGTGAAAGATGAAATAATGTCTTTTTAACTTGCTCTTTTTACGATCTGTCTAATAATTTATTTCTTGACCATGAGGAATATAAAGTAAATAAAGAAAACATGAAAATAAAGAATTAATTACTTTTAATCCAATAAATCATAAAATATATTTATTTTAAAATTATAACGAAATATTTTGAACAAAAGTGCTTTTTTCAATTATATTTATTTAGCAATTTTAAAGAACCTAACAGAAACCATCGTAATCAATGGTTTCACGTTTTATTATTGACACTTGTATTATCAATGTATGACTGCTTGTGCATTGTATCCATTGGGTCGTTGTAACCTATTTTATATTTATCGTGATCCTTTTTTGTATAAAAAATTGACCTTTTTAGTTAATTTCGGATAATTTCTTATTAATCAATAAAAAATAATAAGATTTTTGCATCGATGTAGGTACATTTTAACAAAGAATCTATAACAAATCAATCGTTAATTTTCAAGTAATTTTAACAACAACAAAAAAAACCCCCTCAAAAGTTTAAAATAAATTTACTTGATTATTTTTCCACTCTCGTTTTTAAAGATTTACTAAAATGTTATTTACTTAAAAAAAAATTGGAATGCAATGTTAAAATAAACAGTTAAGAATGTTACTTTAGTAGTTATTTATAAAACTACTAAACAGTAAGATTACCAATACAATATTTTTTTAAATAATTCTTATTAATCAATATTTATCCATAATTTTTCATTAGTATTCAAATTTAGACTCGATGAAAAAATTTCTCTAAAGGAAAAAATATTGAAAACTTCTTTTATACTATCTTTGAAATATTGTTTTTTGCTACGTTTTTCTGAATATTAAAAACTCTGAAAAGAATGCTGTGTGTGTAAAAGAATGCTAAATAGTGTATCCTAGTGAAAATTCAGTTAGAGCATTTGCTGAGCTCGACAAAGACAGAATAAATGAATCTAAGCAGTATTCACTGCCAAATGCAAAAATTGCCAGAAAAAATTTCAATGATTAAAAAAGGAAAAATTATTAAAAGATGAAGAAGGAAGAAAATATAACCTATAAAGGTAGTAAATTTAAAGTATGTATGCCCATAATTTATTATTAAAACATGTTACTGTATACTTTAAATGTATTTTTCTCAAAACTGATTTTTTACTCATTTGTTGCTCACTTCAAATCAAATTACTCAAAATATAATGATTATATTACTATTAAATTTGATGGACTTTGTCTTTATTCTGTTTTCTAGGGAATAAACTAAAAGAATTTGTATCTAGTTAATATATTTTTTTAATTTACAGTCAATAGTTTGAATAATAATGTCAGAAATTTGCTAAAAATCTCATGATAAATCTTCGACTGGTTGTAAAATTTTTATTTATTTTTAGAACCATACGACAGTAGTTCACTCCCTAGAGAAAAATAAGTAATTTATTTTGTTATAAGTTCTGTTAGGATGAGAGTAATAGTTTTTGGTGTAGCCAATTTGAAGTTTTTTAAGAATTTGCTTAAATTTATCCTCTTAAATGACAAATTTCAAAAATTATGAATGTTTATTTCAAATATTGATATTCTATTGCTCATCTTTAATAGTTTTAAACCCAGAAATAAGGTTAAAGAATGTTTACACCATGTTTTTCTAAAAAAGTTCTCAGAACGTGTTCGGATACCTTACTTCAATTTCTGACAGTGTGAGTGGTTGCTTTTAAAACTATGATGCATTTTCAGCGAAACTAAAAGCCTAAGTGTATTGGATTATGTTATTAAGTATGGGTTAATTGATTTCCCATTTACTTAAATCATTTTCGGAAAATTTAGGTAATTAGAATTATTTTGCACTTTAGGTTTTATATTTCTTATTTATCAAAAATTTTCATCTATTTATAAAAAAAAACAAAAAAAAAACACACGTTTGAATTATACTTTGTGATAATTTTTGTTTTGCATCTTTCCGCCAGATAACCAATTTACGTAAATTTTTGAAAAAATTAAATCATGCGGGGACAGTTTTTTTACAACTTTCAATGGACCATAAGTGAATATAAAATAAGAAAAATGGATATTCAAAAGTTATATAAAAACATAGTTATTTTTCGACAAAATTGAACAAGAAAGTCCAGTTATTTGTCATATCGCGGAGCCAGTTTTCTGATCTCCTCTTCGAGAAGGTTGTCACAAATTATGTGAAATGGGCTTTAATGTTCATTTGAAGCTTATTAGTCTGAAAGCTTTGAGCTCCTAGTGGGTTCTTAAATTCTGGTAAAAGATATAAATCACTCGCACTAACTCTAAGTTCTCGGACTAACTCTAACTGAGTCTATCCTTCTAAGACGCATTCTCAATAAAGGGAAACAGGGACGCAAGTCTTTCGCAACAGATCTTGTTCAACGGATTGATCAAATCGTATCGAGAAAAATACAGGATGCTGGAATTCCAGGAAATAAATTTGATAATTAGCATGCCACAATTACGATTTTGGAGGGCAAATACTTTGACATTCCTTCTCCCTATTTTTTTCTATAACAGAAAATTAAAAGAATTTTTAGATTAAAGATAAACTTTAAAATAATGTTAAGACCGATCTCATATCATTGGAGGTAGTGTTCGTCGAAAAGAGGATCAGAAACTTGGTCCATCGATATAGTAAATATCTGAATCTCCACCGTAATTATATCGAAAAGTAACCACGTTCATATTTAACCTTTGTTAATCAATTCATTTTGTTCTTCACTTTTTTTTTTTGGTCTATTAGAAATTATAAAAAATAATATAATTAAAAAATATGCCAAGATCTCGAATTTAACTTTATGTGTTACTTGAAAATCGTAATTAAGTCATCTGAAAAAAAAATGCAAACAAGTTATAATTTGAATATTATTAAGATAAATTTAAGATTTAATGAATGAATTCTTTTTGACTTAATTTTCCTTGATTTGTGTTGAATATTTTTTTAAATTTTAGTCTAAATATATTTATTTGAACCAAGCCTATTTCATTTTGAAATATATTTGGTAAGGAGACGGAAATTAAAGTAATTTTTATAATTTTTCCGTAAGTTATAAAAATTTTGTTTCTGCCGAAAGCGAGTTAATTTTGTAATTCGAATGAAAACCATTTCGAATTTTTCGAAATTAGTTCTTTTAGTAATTTATCAAAGTTGTAATTGACAGAAATAAAACATAGTACAATCGCCATTTTAAATAATATCCGACGAAAATTTAATAAATAAACGAACAAACAGAAATGGAAATATTAACTGAAAATTTATTAAATTGAATATAAGCCAAACGATTTGCAAAAAGGGAAATTAATATTTTGAAATCACAAAACTTATAATACAATTAAAATCAAAATCTTAAAGAACGGATAGTTTTATTAGCTAAGGAATGTTATCTTTTCATTTAGCTACGACTTAGTTATTAAGAAATAAGAAATATTGATAACTAGTTTTTTTTATTGTGTTTATAAGTGATTAATTCATTGAATTTGATTGTTTGCAAGTAAGCATAAGTTTTCGGTTTGCCCTTTTGAAACTTTTCCATTAATATATTTCATTCAGAAGTAGTAAAAATAATGAAATAAAGCAATTTTTTTGCACCGAATAGTTTATTGTGGGAATAATTTTAATGGTAAGATCGACTTTTGTAAAATATTGCAAAAAGTTTTGAGAATTATTTTGACATTTACAGTAATTAATTAAAAATAAAATAATTTTCATATTTGTCTCTTATTATCTTAAGGAGCTTTTTGATTTTTATAAATTTTTAGTGAAAGTTTTTGATAGTTTCTTTTCATGGATTTATAGAACAGTACTTGTTCGCGTGTTATCTCAAAGTGTTAAAAATATTTTTAAAATATTGTTACGAAATTTTCTGCCGGGGTTCGTTTGGATAGTGGAAGTGATATGGTGTAAAGAACGCTCAATCAGCAGACGGCAGTAGAAAAAGAAACAGCGACGTTTATTTACACGAAGACACACAGGACAGCACAAAAGCAACAGCTATATACAGCACATAGACGACTATCTTCAGCCGAGACGTATAGCATTCAACAGCATACACAGCAGCATACAACCAGAATCTACTGCAGACAGTAGCGTACAGCTCAGTTCACCACGAACTTGCCTCCGTCGCTGCTCACCGTCGTTTCCGACTACGACTCTCGACTACTACCTCGACGACTCCGTCCTCTCTGTCTTCAACTTCTACTCCGACCACTCGGACTACTGACTTGGACTCCTCTGCATAGTTGAGAGAGGGATTACGGCTCATTGGGGCCGCAGGCCCCACCATCCGTAAATCTAACAGGTGAGAGCTTTAGGGTGATGGATCTGACCTTATTAATTACAGTGCATCAAGAATGGGTTATTTTGATTTGAAGTAAAATTTTTCTTGAGTGTAAAGAAAAAGAATAAAAGAAAAGTTAAATTATGAATGGAAAGGGAGAAGGGATAATGCAAACACGAAAGTTACACATTTTTATCATTACTGAAAACGGGCAAGAGTTCCATTAGAATTGCTAGTTTATCAAGATGATTGTTAGCATTTCTGAGTTGCTTAGCGATTTTGCGAATGTCATACCCATTAAAGAGAGTTCTGAATTCATTAATCACATATTTTATATCCTCAAGCTCTGTGACACTATCTTTGGGGAAATAAACTGTTTCCTGAGCATTGATTGCTTTATTTTTATCAGGCATTTTATTTGGGTGGGGATGATCATCTAGGGGTGATTCATTACTTGTGGCATTTGCATATGAGATGCTAGGGTTGACATAACTGCTTTTGGAAAGAGTTTTATTAGTTCTTTTTGGTTTGGGAAATTTCTCGCATCCGCGGTAAGAGGCGTAATGTTCTTTGCCGCAATTAATGCAGACAGGTTTTTCCGGGGGTGTGATGCGTTGATCTTTGTGGTGGTTGCCGCCGCATTTAATGCATCTCGATTTCATTTGGCAGGATGCAGCACTATGATGCCAATAGTTACAGTTGTAGCATTGAATGCTACCTGTTTTTCTGACAAATTTTTCAACTTTTATTTTAAGATAGAGTAGGGAATTAAGCTTCCAGATACTTTTATTGATATCAATATTCGGGAATGTAATCTGAAAGAGGGGGAGTGGTTCTTTGGTTTTGTAGCGAGTTAATTGAGCAACTTTATCAATTTTAAAATTGCATTCCTTTTCTAAGGCTTCTTTAATAACTTGGGTTGAGATGTTGTTAGGAAGACCTCTAATAACAATTTTAATAGGACGACTGGATCTGGGTGTTATGACGAAAAAGTCAAGATTGTTATCTTTGAGGAATTTCGTTAGCTTACGGTGTTCATCATAATTATTAACAAATAATTTGATATACGGACCGCCCAGTTTACTCTCAACTGGAAGACAATTGTCATTTATCAGTTTTAGATCATCAATGAAATTCTCATTTCTTTTAAGCATTATCGGGGGGGAGGGGGCTGAGTGTTAAGACATTAATTACATCATTCTCCTCATCAGGATTGAGGTTATCCAGGTTTTGGTAAGTATTATCTCTTAGGATTGAATCATTATCAGTAGCCTGAGTTTTAGGATTAATCTTAGCAGTTAGTCTTTTGGGAGGGAATAAAAATTCCTCATTATCAGGATTTTTGGTTTTTATATTAACTTTTGATTTTAAATTTTTATTTGCATTTGGGGGTTTTTTATCACTCTTAACGTCAGCAGAGTCAGTTCTGAGTCTTTTGGTTTTACTTAAGTTAGTCTGATTTTGGGGGGTGTGATGCCTGCAATTAATTAAAGGACAAGAACCAAGGTTACTCACCCTTTTTTGATAGTCCTCGATCCGCTGCTTGAAGCCATTTGCTATCCGCGTAAGGCCCTCAACTTCTATTTTAAGTGGTAGCAGGGAATTAACCTCCTCCAGGTGTTTTTTCGCTGTTGTGATGACTTCAGAACATTTTCTTAGCTCCTGACAGATGGCGCTGGGATCAGCATGTGGGATTGGTGGAAAAGTCACGGCCGGAGACTCGTTCAAGTAATTCGTAAAATTCATCATCCTCTGCCCTTCCGTAACAGATCCTAAAAAGGACGAGTCGGGCAGCTTGCGGGTAAGGCTGTTGTCAGAGGCGATCAGCTCGAACGGGAGATCATGAAAGACACGTCTTTACACCTCGATCGAATCCACTGACTTCCTCTCTTCGCGGACTCCTTTACTCCTTGACTTCGACTACTGTGACTTCGTCTTCTCCCTTGACTTTTTACTCCTTGGACTCCTCTGCTTGGCAGCTGCAGCCCCTTTTATGGATCTCAGGAGGCGGGGCTAGAAGCCTCTCAACCAATCAGGAACGTTCTAGTATCTCGGTTCCTACTGGACGGATCGGGAAAATTCTCGAAGTTTCGGGTATAATCTATTTTGGCGCCAAAGTCGTCACCAAGTCGCCAAATGGTCGCCAAGCTCTGGTACTCCCGACGCGCCACCTGGACTCTGTCCCATTCAGATGACTGTAAAACTTTCTTTCTGTTGATGGAACAAACTATGCTGGGAAGCCGAATTGCAGGTTTGTAACAATATTAAAGGAAAGCGAATAAAAATATCGTTTATTTATTTGCATCCAGAAAGATGCTGGAGTTTTTAAAATATTTTTTTAGGGGCAGGGTAAGGAGAAAAAATTTGAGATAAATTAGAATATTCTTAATATTTTCTATTGTTTAGGAGTTTTTAAAAATTTTCAAAGCTTGAAATTTCTTTGTTTAACATTTTAAAGATGGATCTTCATATCTTAAAAATTTTTTTTGGATTTATTTCTATTTCCATGTGAATTTCAGTGAAGGTGGAATCAAGAATGGAGGTGGTTTTTATAAACATTTGCTTTTACCAATGTTATAAATTTTCTATTTGTAACAAAAAGAATATTATCTTCAAAATGTTTTTAAAATTTGATTTTTTTGTGTAAAATCTGTGATTTTGAAAAGGCCTCTCTAATTAGACTAAAAATGTATTGCTTGATTCCAAACATCAAAGGTGTTATAAGTAACAATATTCCTGGATGTTATCATAATAAAGGAATAATTATTAGAAAAGTAGAGATTATGTTTTCCCCTTCTAATATGTATTACATGCTTGTAGTATGCAAAATAACAGCATAGATCTTGAGGTCCTGGGACTGGGGAAAATAATAGAAATGTTTGACAAAACTTTTATAATTCGCTTTACAATAATATTATACTGCAGGTTTATTGCGGTCCGATGACCCTAAACTAGTTATCGTTAGTATTACTATCAAGCATAAAAACTTTGAAGAATTATGCGTTTATTTCATTTGGCACTTCAATGAAAATTTGGATTATCTGATTTATATATGTGAGTTTTTCAGCAAATATTAGTTTTAAGATAATTACTGGAAGCAATATTTTTTAGTATTTTGCTTATATTAAATTTAGCGATTTTAAGCGTATTAAAGTTTTTGATAATCATAGTCTAACATAGCTGAATGCCTTTTCTTCTTTAATCTAGTTATAAATACTTTTTTTATTGTTTCTTAAATTTTTTATTTAATTAAAAAAAACTGCATTAATTTTCAAATTATTTCTGATTGTTTAATGCATTCGATTATTAAACTTTAAAAGCCCGTTTCTTGTATTATTTATAAACCTTTTTTCATTTTTTGTTTCAATTCTTATACTAAAAAAAAAAAAATCTTAAAATTCTCTTTTGTCAATCTTTCGGTGAATGGCAATTTCAAGTAATATTTTCTATTCTTTATTCTAATGTGTGCTTTTATTTTACTTTGACTGTAGAATTTTTATTTCTTACTTTGTCTTGACATTACTCCGCTCGTCTCCCTTTACATTATGAATTTTTATTAGGCAGATTTGAATAATTAAAAGTGATTAAGTTTTTATTTACATTCTAGTGACAATCTTCAGGTTTTGGTCCTTTAAGAACATCTTTCATTTATAGATAGTAAAATAAACAAACATTCTTCTACAATTTTAACGAGTAATTCATACTATCTATTTTTAGTGGAGAGCGTTTTATTAAAGCTTATAAACTCATTCGATATTACGTAGATTCACCTAATGTATGAAATAGGTTAACTGACGAAATTTAAGCAGTTCACTTTGTAAGGCTAATTTGGTCGCCATAAAAGAAAAAAGTTGAAAATTTCTTTAATTAAAAAAAATGAAGATTATTTAATATAATCAGAATTATACTTTTATTGATATTTCCGATCACTTTTTATAAGCAGTATTCTAATATCAAGTAAATAACATGTTTAAGTGTATTTGCCACATTTAAAAAAATAATTACCGTTTTTCTATGAGATTAAAGGGAATAAATAAGTTCTGGAAATAATAAACATGTGATACAAAATTCCTCGTAATTAAGGTCCGAAGTTTTTTTAATGCTAGAAATAATTTATTAATTAAATCGCTACTATTTGTCTTTTTCGATATTCCTCGCTATTTCCCGTTTCAACAATAGAGGAATTTTATAGTAGCAAATTTACTGCCGAAAAAGGCTCTATTAATGCTCTTAAACTAATTTTTTTGAGACAGAAGATTCCGTCATGCTATAGATAAATTATTAGGCACTCCATATTTCCCCAAAAAGTTTAAAAATTAATTTATCAATTGATAATAGAGAAGAAATTTTATTAAATTAATAATCAATTCAAAAAATCATTTTTAAATTTAATTTTTAATTATTGAGTATAAGAAATGACTGTACACCTTTCAAAATATTTCCATATTAAATTCAAAATTATATTTCTCAAAAATGTTTAATCTTGTGTAAATATAGTACATGAAGAAAATATACATAAATGAATGAGACAGAACATGGCACAGATTGTAAATATAACTTTTATTATCTCTCGTGTTTCGACACTATGTCAACCATGTTATATACATCAATTAAAACATATTCTTTTAATTAATATTAATATCTCACCAGGACAAGAGATGTTTTTTTCAAAGGCGTTTTCATGTTCGCCTAAAAGGTTATGACACACTAAAACACATGCAACATGATGAATATTAAAAAATATACATCGTATATATATGTGTGTATATATATTTATATTTATTTCACATTTGGCAATATTAACAACAGTAACAGTTAAAAAGCTCTGAGAAATAAACAATGAAGCACTAACAGTACATCACACAACAACACAATTAATTTCATATTCCCGAAAATATAACAACCACTTCTTTGAAATGAAGGTGCACGGAAAAAAAATCATCGGGCCTAATTCAGAAAAAGTGAAAGAGTTAAAAGCAATTATTTGTGAAAAGTTTAGCATAAAATAGATTGTTAAGTATAATATCACTGGAATATAGCAATATAGAGAATAGTTTTAAATGTGAAAGTCGAAAAAGGTAAAAAATACTTGCAACTAAACCTGTGCTAGTTCAATTACAGTTTTAACTAACTTTTTAGAGACACATACATCAAAAATTGACAATCATTCGAAACATTGTTCTCAAGTCGTTATTAAAAATATACCTCAAATTAGAAATTAAACTATTCGACATCTACTGACTTGAGTCATTATTTTAAAATCTATCCACACACGCGTTTTTACACCGGTATTATTTAACACAGAATAATTTTTTTCACGAAACGTTCTCTTAGTCTAATTTTCAATATTTTCTGAAACATCTGTACAATCCATAAGATTCTGATACAATAATAATTAACAACCTGGAACAAACATTAAATATCTCAAACATCGATATATATATATATTTATATATCCAATCGAAGAGCAAGTGTTACAAGACTTTTTATAAAAGGAAACAGAAAGTTAAATTCAATAACATTTATAATTATATATATTTATCATTATAAAGCAACAAAATAATTAATATTTTTTCCGGTAATATATTTACTTTAGTTAGTAGTAATAATAGTCACATTTGATAGAAGAAACAAAGTAATGGGAATTTGATTCTCAACTATCTTTTTTTTTTGATTTCGCATTGAAATATACAACAACAAATCGACAAAACACAAAGAAGCTGTACAACAGCGCATCTCTCATGTCAATACATTAGTTCAAGACGAATGAAACAGCAATATACAAAGACAACCACAACAGTCAATCACATTGAACTTGACATCAAAGAACGTGCATTTTTTCAACTTTACAATACATCGCTTTGTCTCCATGATTGTGCAGGCAAAATGTACATACAAAAAGAGGAACGAAGACAATAAACGTCCAGAAATGTACATAAATAAGACCGTGTTATGGGTATTTCTTTCCAAAAATAAAGAAACTAGTTTTGTTGAAAGATGGTGAATATTTATTTACAATGATTGGGAAGGGGGGGGAAACGCCCTTCTCCTAGCAATGATAACACCAATAAACACAAAATTCTTTTCCGAAATGCTTTTGTTTTCCAAGCACAGCACCAACGTTTGATATGAGAAAGATAGTCAAAGTATCTTCTATGCAGCGTATTCTGTCAATAAATGTTTACTGGCTTTTAGTCAAGTTTAAATGCTTTCAAAAATTTATAATTTTTACAAAGTACAACCTATGAATCTGAGTGTTTTCGGCCGAAGTTACTATTTACTGTATAGCGATAAAGTTTGAAAAAGGACAATTTGATAATTGCAAGTCAGCAGTTCCCAATTTACTTATTTCAATCTTAAGAATATGTATAATTCATATAAATAACAGCATCAAAAATAGATTTTGAAATATAAAGAAAAACCTAGCAGAAAAATATTTTCCTTTTAATAACAATGGACGAATTAAAAATGTTACTAAAGATCTAAATTCGAAGTTATCATTTCTTATAGTTCTATTCCAAATTAAACTACTGTATTCTTATAAAATCATGGATCCCACAATTTTTAGCAGTTAAAATGTTATAACAGTTACTCATATTAAGTAACGTTTAGGATTAAACTAGATTAATAGGTAAATATCTCGCTTTGTTTTTTAGAATAAGTAAACTGGGAACTTTGTTCTAACTAGACCTCTTTATTCTACTTTTTATTTATCAACTAATTTAACTAAAAATATTAGTATTAATTTCATAAATCAGTGATTGTTAACCTTGTAGTAACTGGGATTCATTTTCATGTAATAGTTTTAATCATTCCCCTTTTTAAATAATTAAAATTAACATTTGAAATCTTTAATGAATTTTGGAATTTCAAATAATACCCAAATACCTTTTTATATATTTAAAAATATTTGGATATTTTAAGGAGTATTTTTTTTTATTTTTAAATAAACCAAGTACATTTTCTGATTTTGTTATCAACAATTTTTTTCTCTAAATATTTCGATATTTTTGAAGGAATGCGCCCAACAAGGTTGCGAATCACTGGCGTAAATAATTATATAGCTTTCCTTAAGTCTTGTCTTCTTCTAAAAGAAAAATAAATATCAAAATTTAGCACCGTAATTCGAGAAAATTCTTCAAGCAATAAACATTTTGAATAGACTGAAATTCAAAAGTATCACACAGAGAGTAAGGGTATATAATATCACGATCAGAACCCTTGATGTTATCATTTTTCATTTTATTAAAATTTTTTATAAAATAGCTCGCCTACTTTCGCTACTCAGATTCTAATTTCACCTAATCTTTTTTTTTTCTCTTTCTCTTTGACTACGTATAACAACGATTTGGCAACCATAATTCATGTTTCACAAATGCACCGCGTATAACGTTGGTGAACTATTGTTATTTTTATTCCGCTATTTCGATATATTTTTAAATACTATTTACCTCTGTTTCTTGAGTAAGTTGAAAGTAAAATGGAAATTATATATTTATCATTTAAATCAATAGAATCTGTAATAAAAAATAATATAAAAATATGATCCCGTTGAGACTAATAATTTCTCAACTTTTTCGTAAGGCGCATCCACAGCTAAATATATGAATAAAAATAGACTATGAGTTTAGTTATGTTTTATTATTTAAGTGTTTTCGAATGATAGTGAATGGCACCGTTGCGAAAATTAGTCCAGCATGAAATATTTTGGGTAAAACAGTTCTTAATCCCTAACAGGTAATACAGAATGTTTCGTTTTATAAATTTGTTTAATGTACATAGAAATTTCGTGATATAAGAAAAGAACTTCTTTATAAGAATAATTTTACAGGCCTTTAATTTAAACATGTTTGCTAATTACTGTATTTATAGTCAAAATAGAGGATATCGTTTTCTTTTGGGTTTAAAAGTTGGACGCGACTATTTAAAAATCTTTTTCAAGCTGAGTATTTTATTGGCTGTCAGTTTATAACTTTTTAAGCTGTATGAAATTAATCAAATTAAAAATTTTCATTTGTTACTTAAAAAAATCAAATAAATGTTTTATTAAAAATTAAATTAAAAGAAAACTATCCTATTTATTTTAGTCAGAGTACATCAAATTATAAAAAAAGAAAACAATTATTTTATAACTTCCATATATTTTAACTAAAGATTTGATATTCATATATAACCGTTAATAGTTTTCTATCATATTAGTGTTCATATTTCATGCTGAATAAGTTTACATTAATGAAACATTTCTTAAACCATTTTATTTCAATCAAAAACATCTAATATGCCTAAAAAGTATCCCATTTTCATCATACGTCAACTGCAGTGAGATAGTGAGCAATAATTTTCAGTTTTGTGTAAGATCGTACAAAGAATAAAGTGCTTATCACTTTTCGATTAAAAAAGCACGAGAAAATTATCGAATCACAATTAAAATACATACTGAAAGCTTCATATCCTTTTTTTTATAGAATTCTTCATCATACATATATGAAATTGGTAAATTTAAATTTAATATCCATTTTATTATTCCAAAATAAATATAATTAACTGAAAAGAATATTATATCCAAAAATGGGTTTAGGAGAATTTTCCAAAGTACTTCACACAAATTATCAGTTAAATTATGTATAAATTGAAATTTCAGGATAGCTTTAGAAATTCAACAAAAATGAATAAGACATTATGAACAAAATTAAATGCAAATATTTTAAATATGGACTCTTTTGATTAAATAAAAATTTTTTAACAACTGATTATTGAAAGAGAATTTTATGCACTTTCAAATATAAAATTTAGAAAGGTTTTGAAGATAAAATGTAAAAAGAAACATTTTTTTTGTACCAGATAGTTAAAATAAATGATTGTCAAACAAGTGTAAAA
Organism: Argiope aurantia; assembly: GCA_026543865.1. Taxonomy (NCBI): domain Eukaryota; kingdom Metazoa; phylum Arthropoda; class Arachnida; order Araneae; family Araneidae; genus Argiope; species Argiope aurantia. Next base: position 292,181 of record JAPMOR010042299.1, read on the forward strand.
ATATCAATAAGAACTTGGCACTTTTTCAAATTAATATACACAAATATGATTTCAAAATAAACAAAAAAAGTCATAAATGTAAAATAATTCATGATTGATAAAAATAATTTCAAATGAAGTTCTGTAGCTGCTCAGGTTTAAAACATTAAAAAAAATGGAAATATGCTTCGGTATTGCACTAGCTTAAATCTCAATAAAAGCCGATTTGCATTTAATAAATGCATTGATAATGTAAATGATTATGATTTTAGTATTTCATCACGTATTGCACTCATATATTTTTGAAAGTATCAGTTATATAATTTGTAGCTGTGAAAAAAAATTAATTTAAAAACAAGTAGCCTCATTTTAGTCAAATTATTTTTAGTGTATCTTCAAATGTCTGCCTTAATGAACTTGACAATCTTCCTATAAAAAAAATATATTTAGCTGCCTTAGATGTTAATGTCCACTTGTATGAATTCATTAGGAATAAATATGTCAAATTTAAATCGAGTAAATTAGCTATCGAAAAATTTTTTTTTTATTCATTCGCGCAAATTAATATATGGGTACTAGGGGTGCAATACAAAAGATATATATATATAATCTCAATCAATTAGACAATGCAGGGTTCTAAAAAAAATATTCTTCTTGATATTTGCATTAAGAAGAAAAAATATAGCGCGAATGAGCGGAGATAACTTTTATTTATGAATTAGAATAATATAACTCATAATAGAATGACATAAATATTAATAGATATCGATAATAATTTTATGTAACAAATTTTATAGCACGAATTATTGCAATCATCACCGGAGAGTATCGAGTAATATATAAGAAAAATAAAATTTCTTTCAAAATATAGAACAATTTACTATCATTTCTTATTTGAAATTTACGCATTTAATCACAATGAGCGAAAATTGATAGCTGTAATATTTCCAATCAATAGAAATAAATATATAATAGCTGTAATATATTCAAACAAAAATAAATTCAAGTTATTGTTAAAATGGTAACATTCACTATTAAAGGACTACTGATGTACAAAACAACAAATTCGAAAGATAAAATTTTCTTTAAAAAAACAATAATTAGTTCCAGCATCACATTACCCATCGCAACCAAGATAGATATAGATACGATTAATCACAAAACGGTACTCAACTACAATAAACGAAAAAAAAAAAAACCCTTGGAAGAAAACAAATGCTAAGAATTGAAGATAATGGCGATGGAACAGCAAAGTGTATGTTTGAATATCACAAAAAATAAAACAGACCTCATAAGTCCGCCCGTTTGGAGGAGAGAGAAAAAAGAAGCAGTTGAGCTTTACGTTCAAACGACGATAGTCCTCATCTGTCCAAATCTTTCCTCTCGGTTAGTCCACACTAATCACCTAAGGGCAGTGGTTGTGACCACTGGCGTGGCAAGCGGTCCAGTGAGGAGACTAGTGGTAACAGAAGGCGGAATGTCCAGCAGCAAGAGCCCGCCTTGCTGCTGCTGCTGCTGCTGTTGTTGTTGTTGCTGCTGTTGTTGCTGCAGAGACGATACGGTGGACGATGCCGTCGAAGAAGAAGACGCCGCAGATGATGTCGTAGACGACTGCTGTCGCTTCGACCTCTGCTTCAGGTGCACCTTGGCGTGCCGTTTCTTCTCGTCGCTGCGCGCAAACTTGCGACCGCAAGTTTCACAGGTGAAGGGCTTCTCTCCCGTGTGGGTTCGAATATGGGTAGTGAGGTGATCCGAACGGCTGAAGGACCTCATGCAGATGCGACATTGGAAGGGCTTTTGTCCAGTGTGGATTCGGATGTGGCGGGTGAGTTCGTCGCTTCGAGAAAACCTGCGGTCGCAGCTGTCAATGGGGCAAGCGTAAGGGCGCTCGTGCAGGGGCGTCTTGGAAGGACGGTTGGGATATTTGCGAGGCTTGACCGGAAGCAACTTCAGGGGAACATTGCTGCACTGGTAGGCTTGACTAAGGATTTCGTGGCCCTATAAAAGAAGAAACGGTTGAATTACAATTTATCTAATAAATTCAAAAAACGAACATATAATTTCCATAGATTCAACTTTACAATATAGCAATTATTTTTTTTTCTGTTTATGCTTCTTTAAATGTCTGTCTGCTGGAACATATAGCTCTTCATAGTGTTATTATTTAGAATTTAATTACCATTCCCAGAATAGAAAAATTGCTAAGATATTGACACATAAATTGGCTCACCATTTGAAAACACGACTCGCATTTTAATCGTTAGAGTGGTTAATTAGAGAAATGATTATAACCTTTAGTTTAAATATTTAAGAAATGGAAGATAAACAAAAATTTAAATCACAAGGAATTTTTACTTAAAATTTGCATATTTTTAAACGCAGTATTATTCATTTCTTATGCTAAAACTCTGAACCTAAGAAAGAAGATAATACAAATAACCGCATTGAGAAATTATTTTCGTTTGAAAACGTTTCGGGTGATAAAGACGTATCGTTGGCAAAGAAACCATTGTGTATGATTGTTATTTCATAACAAATAGGAGAAAAATTCCTTGCTTCTTCTTTTACGCGAGCTGTTTATGTAATTTGAATTGATTAATAATTAATTTCTTTAAGCAAGAGCTCATTGCTTAACTTACCTTGCTGGTGCTTTGATTGTATTCGGCTAGAGAAGCCGAAGTTTGTGGATCCGTCAACAACAGGGTAGTACTTGTCGCACAGGATGCTTCATCCGCTAGTGGCTCCATTTTTGGCACCAGTACTGAGCTCGATTGCACCAACTGCAATCCACCAGTAGCAGACGCAGCTGCAAAGTCTGTCGCCGCTGCCGTTGTCCATTGATATTTGGCTAGCTGCTGCTGCTGAGATGATACGGACGGCGACGATCTGTGGTATACGACGTCGTCCGGCGAAACACCCATTAGGTCAGACGTTGGGGCCGTCGATGAGGGCGTGGAGTATGACGGCGACTGTTGCTTTAAGGTGAAAGACACGGGGTCGAATTGCTGTTGAGAAACGGCCACTGCAAACTGCTCCAGCAATTCCTGTTGGTGGGGTGAGGGACTCGACAGGTAGGACTGTTGTTCCTGATGACTCTCTTCATAAGGAGACTGCTGTGGCTGTTCTTGGTGGTGATGCTGATGATGATGGGGTGGAGTAACGGAAGAGGGAGGTGGAGTGGCCGTAGGGGTAGATGGGTTGATGATGCTGATGAGGGGAGTGAGAAGGCTCTTTTCCGAGGACGACGGACTATGCAGCCAATCTGTAGGGGACAACCCAGAGGCCGATGACGAACAGGCGGATGTGACTGGAGTGGTGGATGTGGTGAAACTGCCTCTGTAGCTGATACGTCCCACAGGGGAGTTGCTGTGGCTGCTGGGGAACATAGTTCCCACGCATTCGGAGCGCTCATTGAGAGGATCTGAGGCTTCGGCTGAAATAAAAGAAAAGGACAATGCATCAATAATCTGCTTTTTACATCAATGCAATTGAAAAATAGTTTAATATATAACAAAATAACCAAAGTATTTATAAAAACTATATATTTGAACGTTAGTCTATCTCACAAATAAATATAGAATTTAACTGTTGAAATTAACCAAATAAGATTACCGTTATCAAAATGTTTTAATCTTTTTCTTTATATTTGGGAATAAAGAAATATTCTAACTTTTTCCTATCTCTACAGGCAAAATATAATTTAAATTTACTAGCTTATCAATAACTAAAATTTGAGTAATATTGATTTATGGATAATTATGCAAGTATATAGCCTATTTACATAGGTTTCTTTAAAAATATAGAATTAAATTAAAATTATACATATTTTAATATCTAAACTAATACCTAATCATTTTAATTACAAATAAAATCTCGTTACATAATTACATTACTTTAGATTTTCATTAGAAATTAAATATAACAGTTCAAAAACTCATATGTTTCCTAACTCTTCTAAGAGGACATCTGTACAAAACGGATAAAACTCCTGAAATTACATTAACGAAATTTAATAATAATATGATTTATTATTTAGAGATTTTAATTCTAACTCACAATTTTAATATTTTTAATTTAATAATTTGAAAGAATCTAAATATAAAGATATATCCATAAAGATTTCTGAATATATAAAGGAAAGCCTTGAAGATAAGATTATAAGATTTAAAGTAAATACTACGAAATTATAATGAAGTAGATTATTTTCAATTTTATATAAATATTTATAATCATATCTAATCATTTAAAAATTTTCACAGCGTCCTAATTATGAAAATAAATGTATATAAATATATTTTTAATGAAGATATAATACCAGTTAAAGTCTAATGCTGCTGTTGCAAAATGATAATTTGTAAGAATTTTGATCTGAATGCATTAAATCAGAGTACAAATAAATAACGACTGTAATTCAAGAAAGTATCAACAACATCAACATTTAAAAGCTTAATTAAACTAATAAATAAATTTAAAACAAATGACATTTCTTATTTATTGAAAATTACAATGCTAATTTATAACGAACTTTTAAGTTAGAGATTACTTATAACTCTAATTAATGCCACTCATCAGATAGTAAAAAACAATTATTTATTTGGTAATCAGTAAATGCTTTCTCAGAGTTTGAAATCTGCAACTGATAAGAAAAAGGCGATTTAATGTGACAATAAAAGAAATATTTCGTAATTTTTTAAAGTAATCTTGAATTTGACTTTGGCAAATGACTAAGATTTATAAAGTTCCTTTATAGATTTTTATTTATCACCGTTCAATTTTATAACGGAAATTTGATTTTTGAACTTTAAAACTACAGCGAAGTAATGATAGTCATATATATAAACTTTAAAACCGATATCTAAAGATAAATAATATTCATCATGTGAATAATATCAGATATTGTTGCACTAGAATCTTTATTTAAAAATCATGATCCATTTTATATTAATAAGTTTTACTTGAAAAGCCTATAATAAAATAATAAACCTTTTAAGCAATATCAATGTACTAGATTATATTTAATTTAGTTTTAAATTCTTTAAAGAAATGCTCGTATTCCAATTGTCTTCTGTTTGGGATTAAATTCTTCATTCCTTTGGATGTAATCAACAGGTTATTAAACTAAATTTAACTGTTTTTCAAACATACCATTTAAAAAAATTTTTCATCTTCAGAAATTATTCTTTTTTTGAATAATTCAGATTAAGAATTTTTATACTTTACTATTAAATGCTGGAAAATACTCAGAATATTCCGGAGAATTTTGTTCAAGTGTTTTAAAGAATTGCTGGAAATTATAAATTAAAGGAATTTAACAATAAAATTAAGTTTTCTGATAAATTACACATGGTAACAAAAAAATAATCTGAGGTCAAAAGCAATTTCGGGTTGAAAGATTTAAAAAAAAGAACGTAAACAAATAGTTTAAATGTATATGACTTCACCAAGTGAGTACTTATCAGCTTACACAATTTCATTTACAACATTTCAGATAAAAAATAAAAAAATTAAATTTTTTAAAGCCAACTTGAAAATTCTCAATATAGAATTTTAAAAATTTTACATAAATCAATTAACAGTTCAAAATAATTCGCATCATGATCTTAGAAAAGCAATTTTACAAAGGAACACTGATATCGATTAGGTTTCTTAACGTTAATTACACACAACTCCACCTTGACACCCACCTTCCTCCGACATTGCAATTCGCTTAGAGTCATTGAACTCGAATCACCAAGAGTCCTCGACATCCCCCATCCGATTCACACCAGCCAACAAAATACATCACAAACACGGTAAATAAAATCAAACAATCTTAATAATTCCTCAAAATACCAACAGCCTCCATCGTCGATGAAATAACAACAATCAGTCTCACCTGGTTCATACTCACTACATATTGTGTTTGCAATTTCCCATTCTGAGGACATGGGATCTCTGGCAGATGAAGAACTTCGCGAAGAGCGAAACACACCTACGTTAAACACTGAGGCCGACGAAACATTTCACTTTTTCCCATAAAAAATCACATCATAACACCACACAATGGAGATAAATTCACCGGGTACAAACAGTAGATCACCGGTGGTTTCCTATAGACATTCCGTTTCTTGACGGGTGGGAAAGGAATAACTGAACACAGGAAGATCCCAAATTGATATAAAACCGGTAGGATCCAAACGATTCGAATTCTCACCCCTCGGTGGAATTTCAGGGGGATCCCGGGAACGCCTTCGCGCGTGGTGTCTTCATTCGACAGCTGGGATGTAGCCCCCAGTAGCCATGAGAACTGACTCCCACGCGCCAGTTGACGCGTAGGAGTTCTGGAGAAGGATGAGGACAGGATTGCCGGGGATGGACGAGGCATTTGGGGGCGCTGGTGTTGTTCGGATTCTACAGGTGGTTGGAGAAAGGTAAGATTTTTTTTGAATGGGGCGGGATTACTATGTGAATGTTAAAGATGCTGTATTTCCGGAATAGGAATTGCCCTAAATGGGAGCCTAAATCTTTTTTCGTGAAAAACTATTACAGAAAAGCATATTACTTATATAATTTGATAAAAGTCAAAATGTGCAGATGGATTGAAGCTATTTTATTGGGGTTCAACATATAGAATTTTCACGATAACTGACCGAAACAAATAGTTACTATAATTTAATCATACCAATTATGAAGAAAGACTTCACTTCAAAAACACAGTCAAAAGGAGAGAAAAAAAACATAAACTAACACAGAATCTAAAAATCAGATTTCACGTATGCGATCAAAATATTAGCATACAGATATAAAGTCCCCCCCCCCCCCACAAAAACAACAACAACAAACAAACTAAATTTAGCAAAAACGCAAGATAACAAAACCAATACGCATAGCCACTTCTAGTTCGAAAAGGCCTTTATTTCTAAATGGCCTTCGAATACTTATAGAAATTTTTAAAAACAATTGGATTGACAATGGAATAATGCTTTCAGTCAAATAACGTATTGATTGAATAATGTATAAAAATATACGATTGGAAGAAAATTTCTAGCACAACTTCCATAAAATTTTATTAATGAATTATTTGATTAAATATTTTATTATTTAACGCATCTAATGCAAGCATCTATAATTAAATTGTAATTTAAGAAATAGGAAGCATTCACACTAGTAGGTCATAAAATA